>LQRL01171096.1:43711-61673 GCA_001703475.1 Hydroides elegans | reverse complement strand
CGCTTAGACCGAAACATGTTGGTAAAAAATCTAAATAAAAATCAAACAACCACCAAATAAACCTTTTTGTTGTGTTATTACCAGACTTACATTTTATTTAATATCATGAATTATGAAATATCATAATGTTTTTGTTAAAAAAATGAACTCATGATCTTAACATAGAAAAGAAACTACAAACTCATCGCACACGTAATTCGGTATCTGAATATTATAATATATTCGTTTTGATGTGTAATAATATATATTTAACGTTTTGAATTATATTTTCTTGTGGAGTTTATTGAGAACGAGGGGTCGCCAACTGTCAAATTGTACATTTTTTCTTGTATTTGTATAAGTTGATTTAGTTAGAAACCCGATATGTTGAAATGTTTAACTACTACCGATATATCACTGGTTTTGTCGACTTTACTGCGATAAACAATTTAACATCGATTAATTAAATTTCAAAATTAATTTCATTATTGTATCGGAATTGCAAAACTTTGTTATCAGGTGTTTTCATTTGTTTGTGAATTAACTGAAAATGCAATTCATGGTGGTAAATATTGGTGGTTAAGATTAATTTGAGCTTGATCCATACCGAAACCATTGCTTAAACTGTGATCAGAAAATCCACTGTAGACCCTTATTGAGTTTGCTATCATGTTGTTGTAAACGTCCAAATACGTAACCCTGTCTTGAAAGTCAGAACTAGATGTTATATCAAACAACTACCGCTTTGCAATAAAACGTGTGTCTTTTTCAAAGAAAATGCCCTCCGTATTGCAATCCATGTGTATGTCAGCATTGGTGGCTATCGCAAAATGTTCTAGAGCTTGATGCTTGACCGAGAAGGTTCAACTGAAAGTGTGTGCTACTCTCTCAAATGATAAAGCCAGTGCATTTGACACAGTCTATCATCAGATTCTCCTCAAATGCCTTCAAGTGTCATTCAATATGACGAATAAAGTTCTCGCATGGATAATATAATATATTTCACAGTGGATCGCACACTACACTCGTTCATTCTCTCCCTGATATTGATCATATTATAACATATCATATAATTGCTATCGTGTTTCGTGCCTAAAGTTATGTTATGGTAACATGTACGTACGTATATTGCACGCAAACGCTTGGCTCAGCTGTACCCCGCGATGACTGTCAATTATTAAAGTCAATTTGCTCTCTCATTTAGGAGTTGCAACGGTCCGTTACAGCGAGTGCATGGTCTATTTATTATTTTTCTAAGCATGATAAATGTTAACAATTTGGGCGTCATTAGATAAAAATTATAGATGCTATGCTCTCACTCGAATACTACACTGCTCTACTTGAATATCATTGCAATTCACTTTTCATGTGTATTATAAAAGCGTGGTTGCAACCGACCGTAAAACCTTGCTCCTCGTTACCCTACAGGCCCGGACTGTAATTATAACCGTGAACAACTCTGGCTGCCAGTCAAGAAACGCTCCGAGTTTAAGGGGATAAGTATAATGTTAGTGTTCTGGGCCGCATCTTAAGAACGTATTTCTTATCCGACTTGAACTCGTGGTTGCAATGTTCTTTCTGCGTCTGCGAAAATTGCGAAAACGGGTAATTACAGTAAATCTTATGGGTAATGGTATGCCGAGGCATATCATAATTTGAGGGGAGAATCGTAGATATTCTGCAGCGTTTACATTTTATTTACATTTGCAGCGTTTAAATTTGATTTTCTTAATAATTAGCAAATTTATACATCTGCATAGGATTATACCGAAGCACATCAGAAGACTCTCACGAATTCTCGTTTCAAATTATGTGCTACACAATGTTGACCGATGTATTTAGTGATTTGCAGGTGAAATAGGGTAATGATGTTTAAAAACACCGTGATATATGCGAGTGGCAACGATAAGTAAGGTTTACAATTTCGAGTTCATGGCACTGCCTTCTGCAATTCTGTCTTCGTATTCAGACTTATCCAATGTGTTAATCCCATAGTGTGTTCTCCTTGTATCATAAGCGCAATGCTTAAACGATGTAAAATTAAGTACTAGTGGTCAAACCGACATACCGGTCTCAAGTATAATGACTTATGACAATACAAATAATAAGGTGCTTGTGAAATGGTTATGTTGATGAAAAATAAATAATTGATATTAAGAAACAGCTCGCATATAGTCATGTATATATTTTCAGATATAAATCTATATTTTATGACTATTATGAACATATCACCACGAACTATTTAAGTTTCAGGAATATGTTAACTAATCAAGGTCATTACTCTATTTTGGCGTTTATTGTATAACTTGCTAATATGCTTAGAAATTGAATTGTGATCAGGGTAAAATAACATATAATTTCTATACAAATTTATATTGCTATTTTTATTACCAATTCGGAATCGGACATACATTTATGTTTAATTTCAATAATATATTTTTCTCGGTGTTAAACCTAAGATACATGCTTGTTTTGATAACCGTTTTCCCTTGTATAAAATCAAGTGAATTTCACAAACGTATTTTGGTGGATTTTGATGTGTGTGTGAATAGCTATATTACACTTCAAATGGCAAGATATTTGTTCAAATGTATCCTGTCATCAGAAGGGTAATACATGATATTGCCAATATTCACTTATGTTTTATTTTTGCAAGTTTAGATTTTATTCTAGTTCTAGTTATTTCCAGACACATATGTTGTATACATGCGTTATTAATTTCGTGATGTGTATTAAAATGTGAACCATCGATTATTTGGGTTTAGACGAAAATTGACTGAAGCATGTATTCTGTATATATGTCGTAGTCAATCTGTGAAAACCGCGTATGTTGACATTCGCTGAATTAGTCAGTCAATGTCAACATACGCTGGTTTAGTCAGCGAATGTCAACAATGCCTAAAATTTCCAGGCATTGTCAACATACGCTGAAATATGCCCCGAAAAATTTCACAGATTGACTGATATGAATTTAAAGGATTAAATCATTGTTGTCGGGTATACGTAATGTGTGTTTTATTGAATTAATGATTTTGTATAATATTGAATGTGTTTTTATGCTGTATGGAACTTGCATATGAATATTATTACTATAATTCACAAGATTATAAAGGCTGAATAATAGGAATAGTGATGCGTTGTTTTTGAAATATTGTTAATTCTAAAGCCAGACAAATATGCAATTGCGGTTTGATTGGATGTATTAAGGATCAAATATAGCTCCAAATATACATCACACATATTTTGAAATAAATTATATAAACCTAACAACTTGTAAAAAAATACAATATCAAAATCTAAAATTGTTTTGTAAGATTTTGAATTAAGAATTCAGTAAAAATAAAACTTGAATTCCGTTCATTCAAACAAGCGAGATATAAAAATAAATATGAAAAATACATTAATCTGCAAATCGCAATTTAAATAAAATGATATTTCCTTGAACAAGATAACATATAACAGGGATGCATTTGGGCTGCGCCATTCGGCAAATGGCGCAGAAAAATTACCACGGGCGCACTTTTCGGAAAACAGTGCGCCCGTCATGGCGCATTGTTTTCTCTTCGGGCGCACTTTTTGAAAATGGGTGCGCCCGACTTTTCACATGTCTTTAGATTTTTTGAAAATATTGTTTCCCTTTTACTTGATCAGTTTTTTTTTGTCTATAAAGTGCATTATGCAGGTTGGCCTGCGTCAGGGAATTTTCAAATCCTGGAAAATCAGAAAATCTCGCCCTTTTTGGAGTAAATCAGGGACACATCAGGTGATTTCGTAATGGATAAGGGAACAAATCAGGATATATGATTTCCCTGAAAAAGTATTTGAAATATAAGTGAGGTTTTTATGATTTCCTTGAAAATGTTCGCTCGCGCCTTCGGCGCTCGCATATTAAAAGACCCCCATAAAAATTTATGCGGACCTTCGGCGCTCGGATATTTTGTTAATATAGTAATAGTTATAGTTTTATATACTAGTACCAGATCTTTCTATGCCATTATCAATCTTGGTTCATTGAAAAGAATAAGGGGCAAAACAGGAAATAAAGTCTGACTGGGGACTGGTCACACTGACTATGGTAGTTAAAATCGGATTTTACCTTGATATATGGCTTTTACTTTTGGATGCATATCAGTGGGCGCACTGAGAAAATTTCGGGCGCACTTTTTGAAAAGGAGTGCGCCCGTGGGCGCAAGATTTGGTCTGGCCAAATGCATCCCTGATATAATATTTAACCATATGAATCATAAGGCTCAAATTCCAATTGCAGCTGTTCAATCGAAATGACAAACATACAGATTTATATATTAAGATGCCTTTCATAATCATCCTGCTTAATCATATCATTGGACCGAACTCAATGCGCATGGTAAGAATTCGTTATTATAAATGTATAAACATAATTTGAATAGCTAATCAGTCGCGAGCATAGTTTATTTCTTTTTAATTCATATCAGTCAATCTGTGTAATTTTTCGGGCAAATTTCAGCGTATGTTGACAATGCCTGGAAATTTTAGGCATTGTTGACATTCGCTGAGTAAACCAGCGTATGTTGACATTGACTGAAAAAATCAGCGATTGTCAACATACGCGGTTTTCACAGATTGACTACGACATATACACGTTAAATCCGTTTTTCTCCAACGATAGCATTCAAATTGGTGTAGTAATGCAATGCATGCTCAGTTTTATCGCCGTTTAAAATCATATCAATTAGGCACATGTTTATCAACACATGCCTCAATGTAAACCAAGTGACTCGAAATAGTGTCCATCATTGCACTATGGACATATCCACAGAAAACTAATTTTGAATGTCCGCTTGCTTGGTTAACGATACAAATGTTATATTTATAATAACATACTTGTACCTATGTTTGGTAAATAATATTCCCGTGTTATCTTATATATATTTGTTTCTGAAATTTACCCTTTGCTTCAGTTTTAGTTTGAACATATATATAATTAGCTAACTAAAAACGATTTTCTTGTAAGAAAAATGTATCACCTGCAAAAACGCAGTTTTGTTATGTTTTTTGTATTGATATTACGTTTCTCACTTTCCTAGCAACAAAATACTCGATTCGAATCGACGACTGGTACATTAACATATAATTATTGTTTAAGGTCAAATTTCGTCTTATGTTGCAATAAGTATTCTACCCTGTATTGGAATCAACAACATCTATGTATTTACTTGAATAGAATTTAGTGCTCGTATCTTTTTTCTCATTTTATGAATATTTTATGTATTGGTCACAGTATGTTAAGTATACACAATATATTAACCAACTTACTTTATAGCACATTTTTATTAACACTTAGATTCGAAGATTTGTACATAAATATGAAATAGTAATTATACCTCATTAGTGTTGAAGGTGCTGAGGTTAAAATATATGTTAATCTTTTTTATACAGAGCAATATACTTAGTATTCTTGCTTGATTTGAACATTTAGAATAAACTCACTTTAGTTATGACCAGCTGTTGATGATGTCATGATAGTTGTTTATCAAATATTTATAACCTGCAAAGTGTATGACGCCTAACCATACCACATTTGCTCTATTGAAACATGCTGAGCGCGACATATTGATTTGTAATATATTTAACTTAACGTATCATTATTTGTTTATCGAAGTCTCACACTTAAATTAAATACATTAAAACACATAATTATTTAGAACATTAACCATGAAAGACATAACACAGAAACTATCAAACCTCATTTCGCAAATTAGATTGATTGAAACAAACACGGAGATACTCTTATAATTGAATTTGTTTAAATGTCACATCATACACAGTTCTAAATAATTAGCAGGTTTATACAACTTATATACTATTCTGTTGTAGTGTGTGTTTTATATTATAAACTCAGTGGTAATTTGGTTTAAAGAACATAATTATCATTCAACCATAGCATGTGTTTGATTATAATTACCGTAATACAAATCTCATTGTTTGGGTTTGTTCTATTAGTATGAATGCATGTTATTCGTCAAAAATGTTGAATTATGTTTAAATAGACAATTTATTGGTTCGTATTTGGATTTTGATTATGCATAAGTTGTATTTACATAATTAAACTATTGTATACAACTTTTGAAGAACTAATTTTATTGACCATAGAGAACAAAAAAGTAATTTTAATACTGATTAAACGACAATTCATATACGAGGATGAATAAACAGGGATACATCAATATGCATCAATATTATTAAAATAAGTTAAGTAGTCGAGATAATATTATGTGATAAACATTTCAGAGGTCAGTTGTGATTATTCTAATGAAAAAGTACTTACATTCAATATTATCAAGCATTTTACTTAATTATCAACAATGAAAGAAATCTTGGGATGAGTGAGGACATTTTCACAAATAACGATTTATACACCATACTCATGTTTTAATGTTTAAAATAACGCATCTAAATTCATCCAAGACTTGCAATTGTAATTGCATTATAAAAATGATAATATGATGAAACCATCACAATATTATCGTTTTAATTTCGTTTTTAATTTTTGAATGGTGGCGATAACGTTTATTGTGAATTGCAAATATATACTTTCCGCCAAAAGACAGTTAAAGCCCTAAATATGGCCCATTGATTATTTTCAATAGTTTGTATTGTAACTTTCACCAATGTCATTAAATATAGATATATACTGGATAAGGGATATTTCACGAAAAAAATATATATTCGCAGATGTTAACATAATAAATGAGGGAAAACCGTTGGTAAATTATAAGAAAAAAACTCTGAAATTTAGCAATTTATTTATTTTGGAAAGATTACAGACAGTTAACACTTATAAACTACAAAATTAAATAAACAACATTAAACGTTAATAATAATTTAATCTTAATTTTGCTCATCAACTCTAAGCATACGTATACTAGAAGCACTTTAGAGCTTTCTCCTCTTTTTTAATGTAAATATCCGCGAATAAACAATTTTCAGGAAATATCGAACTCCCTCTTCTATAGTTTTACGACAAAACCCCAATAGTCAAGATGTGAACGTTTATAAGGGGTTAAAACAATAGTCTATGCGGAAGCCAGACATGGTACCTTTGGAAAAAAAAACTGTTTGGTATTATAGATATTAACATATTCCACTGAAAAAGATATAACAAGTAACCAGTATAATGTTGTAAGTATTTCAAAACAATCATATCAACATAGCTGATGGTGCTTCACTTCAATAAAAGTATACTTATAGTTATTAGTTATACTAATTGCGAGATATCGTCATTGTTGATTTCAACCATTATTCGAACTTATCATTCGAATCTAGTGCAAACCATTGTAAACATATGAAATGTAAATATATCATCAACTTCAAATACTGACATTTGCCATATCAGTTATTATGTCATTCTAGGTCCGGTATATATACACATTATTTCACATAGCGTAATCATGTTCCAGTTTTACTATGTATCATTTATTTATAATATCAATACACAATGCATATCACTGCCGACTACTTAATACTTAAAATTTGGAATGTTACTTAATGTTGTTCAATGCTCTCATCACATAATCTCTCTCTTTAATATTGAAAACAAGTTAAGATGCGTTATGCCATATTTAATAAACACATTGGTCAATATATATTTCATTTGTAGCTAATAGAATAATTTAGGAATTGAGAATTAAACGTGTACATATGCATATGCAGCAAATATAGGCACTTGACGTCATATTTCATTTGATAGATCGTATGTTTAATTAAACAGTTCTTCACCGTCGTGTTAGCATGAATGGGAAGTCTCATTAGGTTTTGTTTATGTCGTTAAGATTTAGCATTGAAAATGATTTATATAATTGTATACATTTTAAAACTGTGGGATCAATGAACAATGTTCGTCAGTCCGTCAACACCTATCGCATACCTTTGCTTTGAACTATCAAATATTCCTTCTTTTTGGCATATAAAAGAGTAATTAACGTTTTAAAACCAATATCGATTATTGGCAAGGTTTATTTGGTGGATACACAAAGTCAATTTCAATGCTTTTGGTGTATGAAAAAAACATGCTGCATTTAAATAATTTTAGTTTAAATTCATTCTAAAATTAAAATCTAAATAATGTTTTAGAAATTCAATTTAGGCTTAGTTGATTGAAACGTGTGTTAATGGTATCTCAACTTATGTTTGATGAATTTATTGATAGTTCATATAATTTATAATGAATATGTTTTTCAAGCAAGCAAGAAGCAGCTGTTGAAGGGAGAGTATTCAGTCTCACTGATCAGCGTGTTAAACCGTAAGCTGATCAATGCAAGATGCAATATATAGCGCACGCCATATTTCATGACGGTTGAATGTGTTCAGTGTGCGACCACTCACATCATCTAGTGCTAGTCAATTGTCTGGTTAATGTTATCTAACAAAATAGCGTGACACTGAAACAAACGTAAATTAAATTTTGAAGCTTAGTTTCACTCTCAATCATGTACATACCTTTTCAAAATATATAAAAAATGTATCAATGGCATATCAACATATAGAAAACAGAGGTTAAATTGTTGAAGTATGTCTATCGGTTCAGACCTAACCTTACATTCTAGGTCACCTAGGTCTCCCGTCCCTTAATGCTAAGATCGATGTTTGTTTTGTGACTACAGCTTGGCTTTATGTGAGGCAGATATGTGATATGCGAAACAAAAATACAATATATGTATTTCATAGGCTATTGCATCCCCTAGTCAAGCATCTCATATGCGCATTTTACTTTCAATGTATGTACATTATGTCAAAGGAAATATGTTTCAAGATCAACAAGTTTTTACTGCATATGTGCAGTCGGGTTCGGTCAAGGATAGATCGAATCATGTAATATTATGTGTAATCATTGCTAACGTATTCCATTTAGAGTCATACTGAATATAATATGAATTGACAAATTATTTCACACAAAATTAGTGCATTTACAGCATTGAGAACATGATTAACCAATTTGAGATCGATCTCATGATCTATAACCTTAGGAGAGTTTCATATAGAATATATTGAAAAAGGTAAGCTAATCTTTCATAGTCTAAATAATTTGGGAACCAATAGCATCAGATAAATAACCATAAACTGAGTTCATTACTCTTTTATTATGTAGAATTGCCATTTAGACACCATTTAGAGCTTAATAGAGCCATGAACTCACAACATAATACCGCTTGGTGGCGCTAGCTTACAGGTACATTTATAAATACGAGTAATTTCATTGATCTGGGTCACTGTGATGATCTGGTTATATAAACGTGTGTATTGATACTATTTTTGTTCATATCATGTAAATGATAAATGCAATCGTATATATGTACATATCGTTTTATTTTTTTAAAGATACAGGTCTACGTTTTTATCTTATTTCAGTAAGATATCAAATTGATGGTAACCTTAATGTTTAAATTAATGTATAAATAGATATAAACAATGTGTGCTATAGTTTCATTTACTTTCTATATACACATTAATTCATGGCAATATTTCGTTAGAATAAGGCAGATACATAAGTCTGTGCATTGCAATTACAAATTAAATGAGAATTCAAGAAACTTGATTTATATTAAATTGGAAAATATATTCAATTAACTGGCCTTGTTATTGACTTCCCTTACATAAATACACAATGTACATGGTTCAAACCTGAATATACGAGGCGACTTCTAGAATGTTAAATATTAGTCAATAATGATTATTATAAAAAAAAACTTATGTGCCAATATACAAACATATGATACTAAAATCATAGATGATCAAGTTCTATATATGTATATGAAAAAAAAAATGGTTGAATGATGTTAAATACCTTGTTTTTATAAATAAGCTTTGGTATGATCGTAAAATAAATGATTTCGGTTACGCATCATAAGTTTGTTTACTTGAATGTTGTATACGTATTACGAATAGCTCATTTCTGGTTAGTGGCTCAGCATGCAACGAAACCGAAAAACTAGCACAAACATTGCTCTTGCATGCGGTACCTATATTATTTGACATTGTTCTTATTCATTAAAAGTGTCTACAAGTATCTACACAATTTAGTTTCAATACCCTATCAGAAATGCAAAAATATGTTGAACGTCCAGGGGGTTATGTAGTGAATAAGACAATGTAAACTTGGTCGAATTATGAAAGACCGCAATTTCTTTAGAAATACAAGTTGATCCAGATATATTGATAGTAGATCGTGAGGGAAATAGTAAAACGAAACACACAAGGCGTTAATCTTTAAAAAAAGTTGCGCAAGGGTTAAACACTGGCATGTAATGAAGGGCTGTCAAATGCGTCAGGAATGAATTGATAAATATTTGATAGAGGAATTTGAAGAAAAATATAAATACACTGTATTCTTATAATACCTAAACTTGTTACCATATCCCGTTTTGGATACCCAAAAATGATTTCCTAATAAATGATGTACCGACCATCTTGGGTGCTCGTTCATATAAAGTAGAGGTGAAAAATATATTATATTACCAGTGGTCAAAAATATTTGTATTTTTTGATGGTTTTGATATTGAGCTGTTTATGAGGGAAGTTGAATGCCTTTATTCAATAATAAAAATGTTTTTTTTTTCATTTTTTATCTTTGGTTTAAGAAAGATTTCAAAATGGGTCTAATTGATCTCTTCATGTTTGGTTCAATATTGGCTATTTCATTTGCAGGTGCCATATAAACAACGATATCCTATATGATTTTTTTTTGATTTTGCATACGTTTTTTTTGGTTATACTCAAGAGCAATATTTAAGAAAATATAGTATGGCAAGGCTTAAATATATGTAAAAATGGGAAAATGCATGTTTAATTTGTAAACACGGCTATATGTAAGTAAGCTATTAAGATAAGCGAGCCAGAGCAGAAATTGTATGTACTAGCTTGCCCTTCTGGCACCCCGAAGATACGCTTACCAGATCAGTAGCAATTACACTTGTAAATACCAGTTTGTGCACATATCTCTGCAAATAAAAACTATATACATTTCAAATATGTTATAAATCAGTTGTCATATTTATGAATGTTTTTCAATTATGATTTTCTTTCATTTAGATGTGACAAATAAGTCATCGATTAAAAGTTGTATTGTGTTGTTCTAGAACCATGAGAAATTTAGTTATTTGAAACTATTGCAGGACATGTTGATATTTCAAATCAAGAAGTACCTACGAAGGACATGCAATTCGTGACCAAAATGTAAGAGTTGAATATATACAAACAATTTTTAACACAATGCAATTATGAACCTTTTGTCAGTCATGCCATATTATGTGTTATTTGTTTTGTAGACAGCCATGCAAGCTACATATGTATTTATAACATATTATAAATTGTTACATATCAAATATTTGAAATTGTATTTTCGTTTGAAGCTGTTTATAGTTACATCGCTGAGAAAGAACTCTTACATAAAACAATGTTAAACAGTCATAATTGATATTTAAATAAAGCTTGGAAGCATCATGTGTGTTAATACAATAAAGGAAGACTATGTTACACCGTCTTCAAGTTATTTGACGCCCAAGTGGAATTTGTGTGAATACACTTTTGTTCAGAATAATTATTTGTTTAACATTAGATCTATAGCAGTATTGATTCAACAGAAAAATCAACCAGTTGATGACACATTTATTAAATAGCAAAGTAAATATGATCTTTAAGGGGACAGACATGTTTTTGTCATTTGTATTCACAACACACGTAGATCCTAGTCAATTTATATTTAAGTATTAAGGTGATTTAGATAAGTCGGGTGCAACTAACAAAGTCAATAATAAGTCCTATTTGTATCGAAACTTTCAATCAATATGCAATATCATTTCTATAATATTTCCTACAAAACATGTATTCGTTGTGTCTCGGATAATATGTTTGTTTATGAAAATACATATTTAAAATATAAAATGTATATCATTATGTATTTTGCATTATGACATCGCACAATATTGCACTGAAATAAATGCATAATTCATTCTCCCCCCTCTAAGACGCGTCTTATGTTTTTCACCAATTAATACAAAATGAGCCTCTGTTCCATAAGCATATATTGTGTAATGTAATTTGTATTATACGCATATATTTATGCAAAACTTTAAAATTGAAAATCAAGTGGATCTAGTAAAATATCAATATTTGGTTTTATTCTGCATATTATTTAAAATAGATATAGATATATTATCAAATAAAAGGTCATGCACTGACACTCAAACACAAAACAAAACCTTCAATCCATGATAATTGACTAAAATATGAAAGAATTTAAATACAATACATGTGCTGTGTAATTCTACTTATAAACTTAACCAACTACTCAATGGAACGTTATAGCTTGGAATATGTTATTTGCGATTCACTATCTGTTGTATATTTAAAGATGTTACCTTTTAGAACCTATCAGTATGATTTTTAAATATTTAAACTATTATTCAACGCTACAATTTGTAACGTTGTAAAGTTGTAGTTTGGTATAAAGTTATGGTTTGGTATTTCAAATATAAATACACATCGAGAACTGATAACTGATAATTTGATTTCAATATAAAATTCACTAAAAATGATATTTTTACGAATACCATATTCACGCTTTGAGAGGAATTATTATATTGGTAAAAATATATGCGTTAAATAACTATTACATAACATGACATATATTATTGTATTTAGACTTACGTAAGGCGCAAAGTGTTATCTAAGATAACAATATAAAATACTTATCATTTTGTTCTTTATTTGACTCAAGTATATATTCAAACGTGAATGTAAATCAAACTACACGTTACATTAGTACAAGTACATTAGTTAACATTAAACAAACTGAGATCCAGATAATGACTTATTTTATCGGGATTGCTTTAGAACATAATTCTACTAAGCCACTCGATATGAAATACTTATAAAAATACCATGTGATTTTATGTAGTAATGGAAACAACGACACGGTGCGAATACATGGGATAAATTATACAACATTTTAAATTATTTAACGAAATAATTGTACATGGTCCCACGGAAAATAGGGACCATTAGTTATCATTATATGCATTCCTATTGATATAATACACAAATATTTACATGGAATAAAAATAAAAATTCGTGTCGGCAATGTAACTATCATTCAAACATTTTTACTCACAACGTGTTTGGGACAATTTAAAACCAGACCTCTCATTTGTTCATCAAATGTTCGATAAAATTCATATATTACTGCATGATTAATGTTTTTTTTGTGGTGAGAATAGAATAGAATGAATGTGTATTATATGTAGGAGCGAGATTGTAAAATTCTTCTTGACTAGCTTTGTATTTACTAATTAAACAATATTGATATAGCATTTGATATAATTTATATGTAACAATTGGTTCCTCAAAACTCTTAATGACTAACCTACTAACAAATACATGGTAGACTGATAATTGTAAGTCGTATGCCCGAAATAGTGCGATGTGAGTGATGTTTGACACTTTTTTTAAAACGTTTGTCTTGAGTTTGAAATGGGCCGATTATGCTCAATAATGGCGCCTTGTAGAAGGTTTTTCGAGTACATTGTTCATGTTTAGTAGTATCCCGTACGTGATAAAGGCGGTTTGAAAAAACAAGTGATGGCGTATCGGTAGCCAGTGGACATGATACAGTGAAATATGATCACTGTTTTGTCATGTTATACACAAACAACGCAGCAGAGGTATATAACCTTTATAGCTTTTGTAATGGAGCCTAGTCTAAGTCCGAAAAAAGGAGGGAACAAGACTTTTAGTTAGGATTTTGGCAGCTTCGGTATTAATGACGGGTCTAATAAACCATAGTACCCGAAACTGGTGGTTGCATTTTGAACAATGTTGAAAATATGTCAACTCTTCATCGATTTACACCAGAAGGGTTTTTAGCGCATCGTATGGCTTTGATGGTTTCTTTACATATAGCGGCAAGGTCATATTTATTTCATACGAGATGCACTCTTTTTCTATAACGACCAGCTCTGTTTCAATAAGATGAGTTCGTTTTGGTAAAGCCATAATGATAGTGTGTTTGTACATATTTTGTTTTCGATATCCGAGCGAGCAAATTGCGTCAACTTTACGATTTGAGTGGTTAGCAAAAAAAGCAATTTTGAGCGTATTTTATCTAACAACGGCATCATTTGTATGTTAGCAGTTATGTTTGAGCATCAGCGACGCCTATCTATATTTGCAATTTTATCGATCGATAAATCGATTGTTATAAATATGTTGATAAGTAAAGCTAGTTGCATGAGCTCACCCTGGCCCAATGGTGTAGGCGTTAGCTTGCGGTGCCAGAGGTCCCGCGTTCGAGCCTCGTCTAGGCTTGTCTAGGCCACTCGATTATATATTAAAGGGAATTATAACACTCTGTCAGCAAAATCTAAACTCACCCTTCGGGTTCGTTTAGATTTGGCTGACAGAGTGTTATCATTTCCTTCAATATATAATCTCGTGACGTATTCCCATTATATGTCATATGTTATATTCTCATGCTATATACATGTTATATTTTCAGATGATAGCAATCTAATCAATCAGCGACTTGGCTTGGTATAGACGTTATCCATCGGGAGGATCAAACTGCGGAGTCTTGAGTATCAAAGGCATGTATCAAAATATGCGCACATGTGGATGAAAACAGTAGAGTCACATACTGTTTATCAAGGTCGTTCGTTGTATTCAGCTATGCCGCTTTAGTAATGTATTCTAACGGGCATGACATCAGAAACAATTTGTCAAGGTTGTTTTTTTGGTGAATTCTCAATAGATAATTGATCAACGACTATGCGTTCGATCAATTTCAAAATGAACGGTAAGTTTGACGGGCGAAAGTTTAGAAAAAAAACACTGGATTTGATATTTTTGGTATAGAAATGATTTTAGTCTGCTTAAGGCCTTTTGGTAGATAACCTCGCTGTAAAGATCGGCAGACAACTTAAGCTATATTTTGAAGGACTTCTTCGATACATGAATTTATATAATCCGTAGTAATACCGTCTAATCTACGAGCAACAAATTAGTGGGTTATTGTTTTTACTATTTCTTTTTGTATTTGAAACACTCAAAGTAGCCATTTGCCAGCGCATTTGTTCTCCGATCGTGATAAATGACGGGGTATGTATTATTCAATATATTACCGATGTATTTAGATATTATCTTTAAATACGTCTATATTGATGGGTCTCGTAATTGTGAAGCACGGGACGGATGGTTTTAATTTGATATATCAAACGATGTATCTGAGATGAAATGGCTGAGGATTTGAGAATTTGTCTCGACCATTTCTGTTATTTTGTCGTTGTATCTCGACATGATGAAATAGTTTTCACAGATACGTGAGTAGCATCATTCACATTTTACGATTAGTCATATTAGATTAAAGTGTATATTACTATGCGCACGTTGATATAATTCTAAATAGGTATATATTATGATATCTGCAAACAAAACTAAGTACTTTTTGGAGAATTTAATTCGGTCCAACCGCGCTGAAATCTTCGGGATTAGATGAAGTTTTTAAGGTTTTTTGTAAATTTGTTTGTTTTGTTTTCTTTGAATGAACGGCGAGTAGGACATGTTAAAATGTTTTTGGTGACGTGTAGACATACATAGTACAGAAACATTTGTGTCTTGTCTAATCAAATGGATAACTAGAAAAAATACATGAACAAACCATTTTCAAAAGGGCAATTAAATGTTGCATAATACACCAATACCTTAGTAAGTGAAGATAAACAATAAACCATTTTAAGGAAAATTCATTTGGCACTCAAAGGGATTTAAGCCGTTATTTAAGCCGTAATTGTTTCAAACCATATATAAATATTGTATTAAACTCAAACTTATTTCATTATTGTTCTAATCATAGTCTTGGTTTAGGATCAAATATATAAATACTGTGGGCAGTGGATCTTAGGATGGATAAACTATGGTTCATTAAGGTAATCACTCTATTTTTTCCATATTTCATGTGTTGAAATACTGCTTTTTTAAACATGGTTTGGTATCAAATGGAGTTATCGAATAGAGTTAAGATATGTAATTAAAAGGAAAGAAATGGAATTCCTGTTCACAATTTGGCATCTGCGCCTAGTGATCCGACAACTAATGAATGAAGATGTATCGACCGCTAGGCAGACAATATGAAAAATAAAAATTACGCGCAGTTCAACTAACTTTATATTTCGGTTGGGGCTTTCAGAATATACTACAATGTTTAAGGTGATTGTTTGGCTTTGGTTTCAGCATGTATTGTTTATTTGCAATGTGTCTGTACTAGGTGATAACTATAATATGAAGTTGTTTTTGTTTCATAACCTTTGTAGCTCTAAACAAATACACTTTTCGGGTACAGATCTAACATTCTAAAACAATTTCTTCTTGTTAGATTATAATATAGATTTACATATGTAAAATGTAATTGTATACTTCTATCGCTTACAAAATATTCTATATTGTCTTTCTAAATATAAAATTCGATAATGTAAATTGCCTTTCCAAAATTTGATATGATGCCTGTGGATATAGATATGTCACACTTCAAATGTTAGGATATTATTTTCACTTCATCCTGTCATCAGAAGGGTAATATACGCTATAGCCAATAGTCCTGTCAGGTTTTACTTGTGTTTCAACAATCTTTAAAACTGTTCCATAGTAATTTTATTTTCATCATAATTTGTCTACCAAAGTATTGATAACATATTTGAGCAAGAATGCAGTATGATGGACCTAGACCATTCATAAAATGTAACTTTAGGTTTTGATTCTAATGCTAATACATTCGGTCTGCTCTGGTCGGAAGATATTAATACACTGACGGTAGACATGTTGACCACACCCGATCTTAATGTTATTCCAGAACTGGGGTCACATCAGTACTCGACTATTGACAAAACATAATGCATCGATATGATTCAGTGAACAATGATGAACAGTGAACGTGATTAAAACATGTATAATTTTGAAAAAATTAATTCAATCATGAAGGATATACATTAATTGTTGATGTATAATGACTGCTTATATATTTGGTAAGTGATACATTGGCCAATTTAACAATGTTATACTTATATATTTTACATGATTGTCAAAACAGCTATGTGTGTATTAAGGGCTTAAAATTTATTCGCATTGTTTTTGGTAATTATTAAATACATTTGTTACATTTTCGCCTATATTAAAGTGCCTTAGCATAAATGATAGCGTGCTTTGTTTGTGCTTTGGCTCATACAGTTGACTTAAGTTGCATACCAAAACACCGATGGTTAAAAAACGAGTTGTTCTACTAATCGGAACAAATTGAAAATCAGAAGTGTTATTACAAATACGTTTTAATTTCAGGGAGAAAGATTGCCATTGCAAGTTTTAGTATTTAAGACATTCTCTTATATAATAAATATATTGCCAAGGGTATGTTTAGTAAATGAGTCTGCATAGAAAGTTGGCGATTTAGTTTGGTCTATTATATATTAGGGGACCTAATTCATTCTTATATCTAATTATAGACTTATTTGATTTAATTAAATATATTGATCAACTAGGACATTACTTATGTATACTGTTACTGTATACTGTATAGTGTAATGATTGATTCAATTTAAAACAGATACATACTTTCAACAATAGCGATAGTCATATAAATATTATACTGAATTGTATAAGTTATTTTAGAATTTAAGTAACGTATTTTTAGTTTACATGAAAATGAAGCAATAATTATAATTTTGATTCGTAAGTGAAAAACTTGATTAATGTTTTTTGCCAATTGATATCTAAACCAACAAAATATGTATCCAACTCATTTGTTGAATTGTAATGCAAACTAATGTGAATATACAATACAAATGAAATGCACAATTATATGTCCATGGTTATACATGAGTTTCACCAACGATCGTGCAATTTTATTTATTCTTATTTTTATCTATTTTTTTATTTTCATTAATTCATTTCTTTAGTGATACTT
>LQRL01171096.1:846-41259 GCA_001703475.1 Hydroides elegans | reverse complement strand
CCCAAAATTAGTTCATTCTGTTGTTTCAATCGCTTTTCGTTTAAAATAAAGTTTATGTTGCACTAAAAATATCCATGAACTTTATTTTTTGCTATGAATAAATCAAACAAGGAATGTTAATATTAATTCTGCACTTTGAACATACCAGTACGGAATAATTCTCATAATAATATGTATTTCGAAGAATAAATCGACCAGCACTTCAGCTCTTCCAACGGTTCTATTCGATTTTGTTATATCTTAAGGATAAATAAGGTTTGCATTGGAAAGATCACAATTATATTCAAAAACATAGTTATACCGTATAAGCTATACATCACAACAGCCGGATGTGATTTCAGTAGTCATATTGAAATGAGGGTAACGATACACAAACATATATATATTCGTATTAATTCGCTACTTTTACCAATGTCAGTAATGAATTGCAATTATGTTGCAATCATATGAACTATGGCACAAATGGCCCGATGGAAACTCGATACCATGTTTTGTGATGTGTTATATTTTATCACTATGACTCAGTTTTTGCAAATAAGATAAGATTGTGAGGGCAATAAGATTTCGGGTTTTCACCCAATGAAGCTTTATATGGGCAACGAGATGGCGATTTGTATAACTTGAACGAGACAAAGATTGAGTTCAATTAACACTCTCTTGTCTCTTGCTTGTTCATTTGTCATTAACTATGTTTTAAATAAACATAAATAGGCTTGGGATGTGACGAGGTTGTTTGATCGAGTAAAGGATGCACACAGCAATGCTTGGGCAGTGTTACATCGTGGTATGAGTTTCACTCAATAAAGTGACATTGGTGTGTCCTAATTAAACATTCTAACCCTCCTTTTAACTGAAGATTACACACTTACTGCCTTATTTCAAGTGAAATATGTTTATACACAGCAGTGTAAATTATTGTATAGTGTTGACAACAATATGAAGTCATCTTTCCTGATCATTTTTCGATGAGTCGATGTTGCCCGTCAACTCATTTAATCACAGGCTTAAATAGTTAATGACCAATAGGATCATATTAGCCTACCTTAAACCAATTTGATTACTCACATTAAACTTGCAGGTTCCATAAAATGCCTTACCTCACACAACACAGCATGATGAAGTAGGATCATCATAAAGAATACCGCTTTGTGGCGCTAGCTTACAGCTATATTTATTTTCATTTTTGCGTTCAGGATCTAGGTCCACTTGTTTTTATAAATATTAAATTGGAACATGGATAGGATTGATAAAACATATCAAAAAGTGAATCATGAATAGCATAACCCATTCACTTGTTTATGCATATAAATGGAAGGACTTAGTTCCAAATATGTTATTCAGTTATTATGGCTGCCTTTAAAAAGCTTAGGAAGAGTTATTATTTGTGCTTTGATATTTAGCCGTAAATATATGTTTTTTTGACGGCTATCTTACACCTCATTATATTACAATTTTACTTAATCTTACTACACTACTTTATGCATTTTTCAATTAAAAGGTCAACTCAAGTAATATTTAATGAGGGTATACATTCGAAGTCAATTTAAATACTTTTAATAACATTTGATGAATAATTAAATGATGTAAGCATCAAATGATGAGACTGCTTTAAAAAGCACATACTTTAACATATTTAATCCATTATTGACCTGAAAGAATTATAAACAGGATGGCCCGATGATGCATATAAATGTATTCATAGCCAACTTAAACTGACATAAGATAACTAAGAAACCAAAAATAAATATGAAAAAAATAAATGAAATTTCCGCCGAAATGTGTCGGCTACTCTGTTCCAAATATACTCTCTAAATGCTATTAGCTTACTCTAAACATCAATAAATGATAAAATTTAGATATCAATTCACTTAAAAAGCGGTGTATTTATAATATATATTATTGATTACGCCACGCATATCACTAATAAGCGCAATTGAGTGAAATATTATATCTACAAACATTAGCCAATTTGACAATCAACATTGTTTAATGAACGGTAAATTGTAATTCAAAAATGAACATAAATGTATTAAAGCTAAGTCAACAAATCGTTAACTCAACATCAAATAATGTAATATAAACACATACCCATTTCCAATGACTGATAAGAATAAGGTGAATTAAAATAAATATTAATAATTTATTCCAAACTAAATTTGAAATTTCATATGATAACATTACATAGCAGTATTCAAAACTCACCACTAATAATATATGTATGCATATAATGCATTGTGAAACTATGATTATACATAGATCTTACACATAGACCTAACATAAGATAAGAGTTCCTTACAATGCATGTGTTCAATTAATATGTTGCTTGGTAAGTTTTTGCGTAGCAAATCAAAACTATAATGACTCACTTAATTTGACATGAATTATCAAAGGTAATGATTATGGATTTTAGGACATATTTAAGAACACGTTATAGACCGTATTTAGAAGAATTACTATTGAAAAACCTTTGTTCAAAACTCACCACTAATAATATAAGGTATGCATATAATGCATTGTGAAACTATGATTATACATAGATCTTACACATAGACCTAACATAAGATAAGAGCTCCTTACAATGCATGTGTTCAAGTAATATGTTGCTTGGTAAGTTTTTGCGTAACTCTTCCTAATAAAAGAAATGTTATTAGAGTTTTGCTTTCTACTTTGGTGTACATAGTTGATACTTTAAAAAACTAGTTTAAACTATATACAAAGAGGTAAAGGATATAGGTCTATAACTCGACGCATGTGTATTTAAATTCAGATTTTCTTATTCTACTCTATATCATCATATATGACGTATATCTCGGCATAATGCATATACTGTTATATAAGATATATATCACACTGTATGCGTGAAATTGATAAAGTTATCTAGTTTATTAGAACAATTTATGGCGTGTATTACTCAGAGAGAATATCACACAAATATAAGTACAATCAAGTACAATATCATATTATTGTTTCAAATAAAGTGATTTGCTGTTTTTGTCAAATATTCAATAATATATTAAAGCAAGCATAAAGGTTTTGACTCATTCGTAAATAAACTTACACATAACCATTGTATAGTATTTAACAAGGGTATGACACTCAAATAGACGCGTGATATTCCGTTATTCATGACGTGAGTATATCTATAAATTAAAGAAAAACATAAGTTGGGACTATCTATATACTATATTAATGCTAATTATATTGATAAATTATAAAAGGGAATTTAAGTAGATGATTAAGTAATGTGTGAAAGCTGATCGTAGAGTATATTTTTGAGATGTTGAGTCATTTTGAATGATGATTCAATGTCTTTCCAACAAATCATTTTATGAAGATAACACATGTATTTCAGAACCAAAGTTAAGAATATAATATCTTAAAATATTGCAACTTTGTTGAGCGCAAACAAAGTTTTGGCAAAATATATTTCTCATTGTATTTTGAAATATATGTTAATAAACAATGAGAACTTGGTTATGTATTTTGAATCGCACTTTACACTTTATAAAATTCATGTATCGTATTGGACTTTATGGATTATGTAATTGGACAAATGAAGTGGACCAATATATGTGTATATATGTGTATATATAACTAAGACGATTAACCGTTAACTTATGTATTATTCGTATGGAATCATATCACACAGTCATATTGAATAACAAAAAAATAGTTTAGCTTTCAGACTGCAACTTGGCATATAGACTACCCGATTTGCCAAATAATTATTATATTAATAGATTATATAAGGTAATTTAAGTAGATGATTGAGTAATGAGTAAACGCTGATCGTAGAGTAGCTTTTTGAGTTTTTGCATCGTTTAGCTTTCAGATTGCAACTTGTCATATACACTCATGTCGGTGTAACGATTTTAAGATACCCCCTAATTATAACCTCCCCGGTAATTTTAAATCGATTTGAAATTGTCCCCAGTAATCTCAAATCGATTTCAAGCTACCTCCCCGGTAGTTTGAAATAAATTTCAAGCTATACAACCCGATTTGAAACTACCCCTCATTGGCTTTTAATTTTATTATTTATTTATTTTTTTTTCTACCAATATCGTAAGGTGACTTTGCGTCATATTGCGTAGCATTTATCATTTTTAAACTCAAAAAATGGTTGTGTGAGCCGTATAAACTAAGGACAACAATAGTCTGTCTGCTTGTTCCATGTTCACAATTTAGACATATTTAATGAACTGTACTTAATGCTCCATATTTTGTAATTTACAATGTTTGAAATGTACATAAAGACATAGACAAAGTATTTTCAACTCGAAACATTGGTTGCATCTCCATTCACACACTCATACAAAGTTTTTCCCTATACAGGCCTACATGTATATATTCTAACGTGTTCACCTCGAAACATTTATTTGATTATAAAATTATACATTCATCTAAAAAAATAGCCCCATATGCATCAATATCGAAAAAGTTATCAAAAAACTAAACGAATTAACAACTATATTTACATGAAAATCGTATACTACTGAACACCTCGCCACACAACGAAAAGACGTATCTCTTATACAATTATCACTGAGTTCAAGATCGGATAGAATAATAAAAAACCAAATTAAAAAATGGGGGGGGGGAGTTTCAAATCGGTGGGGGTATCTTGAAATTGATCTCAAATTACCGGAGACTTGAAATCGATTTCAAATTACCGGGGGTCGCTTGAAATTGGGGGTAGCTTGAAATCTTTAGACCGGTGTAGCGTGATATTATTTCCCCCATGATACTATTGCCGGGGGCAATAGAATCATGGATTTTTGCCGTGCTATTCTTGCCCCCTCCATGAGATTATTGCCCCCAATGATTATTTTCAAAACATTTGTTAAGTAATATGAATCGTTTCAATTTATTTAAAATAACATGTATTTGTGTGTTAAATAAATGTTTTTTTTTTAAAGAATGAACTAAAACTGTTTAATACTGAATGTAGGACCATCCATTGCGACCTCCAAATTGTTATATTCAATGATTTTGGATGGTTTTAAATTTTGCTTCGTAAAAGTATGACAATTCATGACCAGATAAAATATTTTGAACATCATAAAATGGACTTATGGTGCACATAGGGGATTAGGATAAGTAAAAGACTCGGATTCGTGTTAATCCGGGTGCACTTAATTGCAATTAAGGCATTATACTCATGCTGTGGCGATGGTATCTTTGCCATTTGAAACAAATAGTATTCATTCAAAATGAATTAGGCTGACTTAGATGTAACCCTTGTCTAAACTATGTGTACTAAATGTAAAGGGATGATACAGATTCATTATATCATTTCCTTACAGCAATATCCTTTAGATATGTTTTTCACGAATTTAATAAAATTATTACCCAGCAAAATAAAACTATATCGATCAATATTATATACATAATAGTTGGGCACATAACCATCGACAGAAAATTATTGTAACATATGTTTAACAATATTTTCATAGGGGGCAAGAATCTCACGGAGGGGCAAGAATCTCATGACCTCCAATCTATGATACTAATGATACTATGATACTAATCTATGATACTAATGCTAATAGTATCACTATGATATTATTGCCGGGGGCAAGAATTAAGGGGGGCAATAGTATCATGGTACACCGGCACTCAGCTTATATGCCATTTTGTCATATGCATATTGTACAATAAATAAACTTCATAACTTTATTAACAAATGTATATTTTTAAAGATAGCGCGTGATTGCATGCCTTCTTAACTTCAGACTGTTAAAACACCTCAGAGAGAAATCATCCACGAACAAGTGTGTCATTGACTCATTGATCCACATTTAGATCACATGTACATTTCATAGTGTGATGCCGATTGATCGAAGGACAAGGTGTTACATTTGAATTTTGAGTATCGTTTACTTCATACCTGTAAGTTCAATTATGACTGAATATTATGATTGCACTTGAATAATTGTATATTACATCACTCACGTCCGATTTCATTGTTTCGATACGTTTTTATAGACATAACTATGTCACAAATTCCTTATAACATATGATAGGTCATTAAATCGTAGGAGAAAACGTCGAAACGATTTTGTTAGAGAAATATACTAAATCTGTCATAAAGATTCTCACGAGCGAAAATTAAATCGACGGATTCACAGGAGGCAACGATCCGTCGGATGGGTCGAAATACGATTATACGGGTATTGAGCGGACACACGCTAAACCCTCTACGAACGTATGATTGAATGGCCGAATACGATCCCTTTACGTTGGGTATATATGTGACATAAGTGATTAAAAACAACTGACATTGTAGCCTGTGTTATTAAGCATTGAATTAGTGCCAGCTGTATTGCGCAGTTTGGTTTGTATGCCAGTAAACTGCTTTGGGAGAATATACTCATATATGTAATAATTAATATGAACCTTAAACGAAAAACATAACATCAATTTAATAATAAAAATACACTTGTTTGCAAAAATCTAATTGTATGAAATAAATGTAATTGGTAGACATAATCATGAATGTAACCATTAAACATATTTGTGATTAACTTGTTCTGAAATAGTTCGTTGTATGTACGTTTACAAATTATACATTTAGGGGTTGTAATGTTTGTATTGTTCGATGTATTGAACAAGACGATATGACCTAGGGGGTTCGATGAAAGAGCTTCTGTTATGTATTATGGATACTGTTCCATACAGCTGGGAGTGACATCTAAATAAGGTAATCAATCAGTCAATCGAATGTAACCTTGGCCAATCGATGGCGATGCTATTTACTGACATCGCGGCCAGGTTTAAGTTGAATTCAAACAATAGTATATCTTTTCCCCTTTTAGGATATTTAGGAAAACCACTTATGGTTTTCAAATATCTCCGGATGTTAAGTTTTACAGATTTCTCATACGAAGTATTCTCATTTGATTAGCGCGATCCGATATTATTAAAATATCAAAGGCTCATTCAGGATTGATGGTGTCAACCCGGAGCCGCAAGGTCTAAGGGCTTACCTCAATAGATCACAGTATGGCGGCTGCTCTACCAAGTACAACACCCCGACTACAACCTAAGTCGTCTACCAATGATTTGGCAACGAACATCATTCAGGATTGATGGTGTCTACCCGGAGCAGCACTGTTGCGCATACCCCTAAAAATGTTATGATACAAGGATTGAGCTTAATACAATGTAAAAGTGTTCATAAAACGTCTTAAGCATTTAGTGTCACATTGTAAGAAGCTCTTGCGATGGTAAGAAATACTGTTCTACTAGAAGTGATACTTTTAGTTTAAGAAACATAATAAGGGAGCCCCACCACCCATTTCATTTGTTTAACCGGATAAAATAGCGTTTCCAATAGATACAAAAAACATTTGAATCATAATTTTTAAACAATTCAATTATGCAATTATCGTGTTCATATTTTTCACCGAACTGTTATTTATCTTTCAACATTCCGAAAAGTATACATTTTGCAAACAGACAAATGATGATCAATCATATATTACAATGATCAATAGCTAGACCTACATAAATTATGTTTTTTTTTACTTTCAAACGATTATTTTAAATAAAATCAAACAATGAAAATAAAGTGGTGATCGTTAAAAATATAGCCGACTTAAGGATCATGAACAAGCTATGATTTGCTAACATACGCCTTTTTCTTAGGACCAGGTCGTGATTTATTGCTCATAAAATATCACATGGTTTAAACTGATATTGCTATAGTGTTTTTATTTTAAATTCCATTTCGTTTGTCTTTTTTCGCAAATGTGATACAATATTTTCGATTTAACGTTTGATGCAAACGCACGTTCATATTTCATCTGATGAAATATGATATTTTGTGTTTATAAATTATCTATTTTATTTCTGCTAAATAAGCTAGAAATCAAACTAAAATATGTATGTGAACTTATCTAGCACTTTGGTGTTTATAGACATAAGTCTATCTGAGCTCAGAAAAGCAGCATTCAAGGGTAAACTAGGTTATAAGACCTGGTATACTATACATAATATGTCAGTAGTTGTTTGTTTCATAATCTGTGTCTTGAAGATTAGTGTATAATATGTTTTTCTGACTACACAATTCAATTTTGCAAGTTATAGAATTTTATGTTTTGTTACGCAATAAACGGTATATATTTCAATTCAATGTATTTTAACTTGTTATTTCAAAACTTTGTGCACATGTAATAAACACATATATGTGTGCCCGTTTCTAACAAAAATGTAATTTCAAAATAACAGTTGCTAGGTGCATGTAGAGATATATATTTCACACTTCAAATGACAGGATATTCTCTTCAACGTCATTCTGTCATCAGGAGGGTAATACATACAGTCTCATTATAGTGTTAGTTATTTCGTGTTTTAAAATTAATTTTCAGATGTATCATCACTATTTGTTTTTAATTTCATAGTATATTTCTCATGTATATTTGCAGGTTTTTATATTAAATATACACATTCAGTGTCGCTGTATATATGTATTATATGTACTGACATATTTGAGTGCAACACGCCATTTCGTACAATTTTTAATACAACAACGTTCAGTCTTTACCATACTGATAATTCTACAAAATGACTTCCCCATCGTTACTACCCCTGAATTAAAAGCAGCTTAAGTGCACGGTTCAACTTAGTACAAGACTATCGGAAAATGCCTTTGTATGAATGTATTGATATGATTAAGAGTATATTGAAGAACACAGATATGAATATGAGACCTATTCGAGGAATGTGGGTTGTGTACTGGGTTCATTGTATAAATGAAGGATATGTATATAATTGTTGTGGTGTTTCAAAATGATTGATAGCGTCAATCTGTTTGGTAAGTGATCTTATTTAAGATGCATTGCGTTTATGTCAATATTCACTTGAAGTTATATGAACTAGACCTAACTCTTTCAAAAGTTCATTTTTAAGTTTCAGAAAATATGTAAGTAATATCATATCAATTTATTTGATGAGGACACTACACCACATTGAACAAATTATAAACTATAGTATTATTAAGTTATAATAATTTTGCATTTTGATAAAATGATATTTTTTTTTATATTTTTCCTTTTCTTTGTCCGGGTACTATTCTAAAAAAACTCATTTTTAATTTGATTTATTAACAATATAATGATATTGCACATAAGAATTGACACAAAGCCTGGAAAATTAGAACATTCTCATTCAACTATATTTGACATTCAATGGTGATAATAATACGAAATCCATACTGAATTTTGATATTTTGTTATTACGTGTGACTCTATATACGCTATGCATAGATGTGGAGACATAATTCAATATTAATAGCATTGATCATATTTGTATTTATACATATTCTTATTTTATATTTATAGTTGATATAAAGTGTACCAACAATCTAGAATATTCAATATGTACTTAAGTTGTGCTATAAAACCACTTAGATAACGTTTAATTTGGCGAGTATTTAGCTTATACAAATGTTTTTTTTTACATTTTAACTAAAATAACATATATAAATGTAATTTTAAAATTGACATTCCAAACTAATAATTGATCGATTTACATTGACTGTTAATTTGAGTGTTTTACAAATAATAATATCAATAATACCAATAATACCAGTTTCATCAGGTATAATCTGCACCTGTGTATAATCCGCACCCTAAAAATAATTTATATCTTATGTATTTGTTACCAAACAACTACACCTGAAGGCCTTTGTTAATTGTCGTTATTGATTATTCTGTCAAGAACTGATATGGTATACATCTTAAATTAAGTTGAGGACTGTGACTCTCAAATCTCATTAGCATTTCTATCGGTTATCAGTGATCAGTCAACAGATGTGGTCGTGAGTACATGCTCTGTAGTTCCGTTATTTAGATAACTGTTATTTGCATACCTTGTTCTTTCATGTATTACTTCAAACATATTTCTGTATAATCTGTATACAAAATGTAGAATATTCTTAGAAGAATAACAATGTTTTGATAAGTGGATACAAATGCGGTTTTGTGTACATGTTTTGTAGTTCTTTTATTTAGATAGTATGTTTATTTTGTTGTGAACATTATACTATAATTTAGGACTACATAAATACCTGACTATAATCTTTATAAAAAAAAACGTAGCATATTCTTCGAATAATGGAGATGTTTGGTTTTCAGTGGCAAACATAGTTATATATTTGGTATTAAAGACCCCTGCTACCCTGTCGCTGAATCTTAGCTGACGACACGAACGATTCAACTTACTATATGGGTATCTTAGCTTACTGTATGTATTTAACAAACATTCATATACGTTATGAAAGTCATATCACATAGATATGTGCAACATAGAAATACAACGCCTAAAATATAATATACTAATATATAACAGTTTTGGATAAATACAATGATCATAAACGCCTGCTACAAATGTTGGTTGCTACTTATAACAAATATAAACTCGACTATCCAACTATATGTTTATACATTTAATATTCCGTTTTAAAATTGAATTTCGAGTTGATAATCAGTAAAACAACACCCGTGAATTATGCAAAATTGATGATAAAAGCAAGTTGAATAGAAATAAGTAACGCATGCTTGCCTTTGTAACACTGTCTCCGAAAATAAATCTTATGAATCAAACTAATATAACTTTGAAATATTTTCCGCACATATTGCCAATTACTTGAGAAAACGGAAAAGTTATTTCATTGTTTTTATTTGATATAATATGTTATGGACGACAGTTTGATCATATCGTATTATTATAATGAATGTATTGTTAACATATGTGAATAAAATTTGATTTCTGGAACAATAAGATGAATAATTTTCCCGCCCTTCGACCAGATTTTCATGAGAAAAAAGAAGTGACAGTTCGGTGTGCTCAATTAATATACTGGATGGACGGTTATGATTAGTTATGAGAAATATAATGAATGCATTGTTTAACATGTTCGATTAAAATTATATTGATATCAGCAAGACAAGATTGACTTTATATTTTCGAAAACTCTAGGCTTAGCTTTTTCAGGAGAGGTTCAGATCAAAATACTACTCAATTTACCGTAGACAGTAAAACATTTGATAACCAATAGTTGCACATACATCCACAGTAAAAATATTTGATAATGTATGGTTACATGGTAGCATTGTATAATAAATTCCGCATTTATAAAAAGGCATTTGCAAAACATGGTGTTATAGTACTATACCGCTTGGTGGCGCTAGCTTACAGAAACATTGTTTTACTCATACACAGTGTTCTAAATCTTGGTCAATGCTGTTATTCGGTTGATATCGTATAGGGGTCTCCAAATATAAATTGGTTTCTAGCACAAAGTATTGCAGATATGTGTTTATTGAAAAGGAACGTTAACAAATAAATGTTTAAAAGTATGACCACAAGGAAAAGGACGGACAATAATGCTATCTTTAGATACTCTAACATGGATCAAATTGCGACCCCAAGATTCCATGTCCTAGTGCTTTACCACTGAATTATAGAGGTTTCTTATATATTTCGATTACACTGCATATGTGACATACTTGCCTGGTTTCCCAGACCCCAGAGGGTTGCTAGTCCTTCCACGCTGTCTGGCCATGCGTTCAAATTAGTCTCTTGCCCGCTTACAAGAGTCGTCTTGAATAAATTGAGAGGAATGAGTGTTTAAACGTACGAGAACAATATAGTCATTTAGTTGAACATTTATTATAGGCAATTTTTGGATCATTATATATTGTATCGGTTAAGATATATAATAAATGAAACTGAATTTAAGAATATAAAACATATTAACACAATCAACGATTGAACCCAATGATGTGACAGACATTATATTTGATTCAAGTGTCCTTTGACGATCCCACTCCGTAGGACTATTCCCCTCGCCCATGCGCAATTCTTCCCTAACATATTGCTTAAAATGTTCAAAAGGTTCGAATAAAAGCATGATGAAATTGCAGTACTTTGAAATATACATGTATTGAACCATTTAAAAGATTGGAACCTATCCTCTATTAAATATCGCATTACCGAATCTTTCCATTCATACCATAGCTGACACTAGCTAGATCTGACATTATAAACATGCATATGTTTCTACTTTAGAATTTGAAATCAATCTAGAAAATATTATGTAATTTATCGGTAAGTCTACACAAATCTAAAAAGTGATGATGCAAATAATTTGATCAGCCTTACATCGAAAATCAGCATGATCAATAAAATAACATAACAAAACTATATATATATAAACTAATCAAGTTTGTCACTAAACTATAACACTATTGTTGTGTATTTGCCTTATCTAGATTACGACAAATGTGTATACTACTTAAACGACATTCAGTTTTGATATAATGTTGATTAAAAAAAGTCTTAGTTGTGTGGCCTCTCATAATATCGCACATGTTATTGGATATCTAAGCTTGAAAAGTATCAATTATATAGATATGATATCATATCATCATAAATATAAATATGTAATGGTTAGTTAGTTTAATTCACTATTGGTGTATAATGTTTTCATTTGTATTACCATTGAATTTTTGATTTAGGATAATTTATCATAATTAAAATAAAAGCCAATATAATGTAAGCTAGTGAGTGAGAATAATGATTATATTGTAATAACATAAGATAACATATTGACACATGTGTTAAGAATCTCTTACATCATTTCATTAGTTTTAACATCAAACATACGTGCTAGCATTGTCCCAGATTTTAAATATCAAAAAAGTGTGATCATATATTGTTGATTAAAAAAATAACATACCCATACTATAAAAAATAAGGGAACCTGTGATTAGAGTATACTTTTTTATTTAGGAATCAGGTTTTAATGATTTAAATGAAAAAAAAACATTACAGATAATTCAATGTGTTTATTTAATAACATGTCAGGAATTAATATATGGGGAAACGAAAATAGTCAATTTAATATGGCTCCACTTTACATACATTCCATCTATTCTTATTATGTACCATCTTATTATATAATTGTCTGTATATGATATCATAACTAACAATATCTAGTGTAAAAATGTATATTCGTCATATATATTTAGCTCAAACATAGCTACGACTCTCTATCACAGTTCATATTAAACATGGTATTTAGAGGCAGACGATGCCACATCACTGCTATATTACACATTTATAACTATTAGTTTTTTTTTCTCAAGAAAGTGAAAACGTAAAAGAACTGTTGGGTATTTGCAGCGTTATCTACGTTTTAAGAAGTGATGTTTTATGTTTGTAGAACTTTGGCATATATGGGTAATGGTATTTTAATTTTATTTTAGTGTTTCTGAATAAAAGAAATGTTTATTTCTGCGATATAGTAACATCATATACATTCTCTCTATATGTCAAGCAATGACTATTATAACAATTCCGTTAACCACGTTACACAATATGAACATGATAGTAATGATCCCGTCTCGCTCCGCTTAAATAGGTATTGTGGAAATAAGATATTGTCCTTAAGTTTTAGAATTTTGGCTATATGCCACATTTGAAATATTCAATTTATTGGTATTTACATAGAGGAAATAGGCCAACTAATTGGCAGCTTTTGCTACCCACGCTACGTTATCCGCGTTACAGCCTATTCCACACAAATGACCTCTGATATAAATGCTCAAGAACAGGGTCAATTTGCCGCAAACGTATTCAACCAATAAGCGTTGGTTCAAACAGACATTAGTGAAATGAATAGAGCATATAAATATATTTAGATCAATCATTTAAGCATAAATAAGTAAACTTTAAGTGAATATTTTGCTAATTATTTGCCCCCCCCCCTCAGTTTCAATATTACTGTCTGATGAGATAACACATGATATTAAATTCAATGGTTAGCCAAATATAAGATAATTTATCATTATTATAAGATGAATTGCGATAGGACGGCGACAGCTTTAGTTTTGAGGCACAATTAGAATGCGTTTGCATATAAATTATTTAAATTCGTTATTCAGTTGCTCAATCTTGATTGTTTTATTACAAAATATTGTTCTAGTGCAATTCAAATACACAGTTACGTATACAATATAATTGTTCAATTTTAATCAGAATATATTCATGCTTTAGAATGCTAATTATCAGTATAATTTTGATGATAAATCCATTACAGAGTTTCGTGTAAGATCAATATTTTCTAGTCCCCTGTATTTCATTTTGATTTTTTTTTCGTTATTCGGGTTACATATATATTCAAACCCTTAATTAATGTATTATTCCACAACAAGATAAGTTCAATATGCGCACGAAATTCAAAGCATGTACTTACTAATGCTTCCATATAATAAGTAATATTGAAGTAAAATTGTTTCTTTGCTATGTGCTATCACGAAAAAATAATACTATAATAATAATCAAATAGGTTTTAAACACAATTAATGTGTCTTTGATAAATGGATGAGGAAATACATTTCGATGAGTAAAAAAGTGTAGAAAATGCATTTGAATACTTTGGTATTTGATCTCATCAAACATAAATATGGATTGAAGTCAATTTGAAAATCCAATGTCCATGTCAAAATTACATGGATATGCCATGTTGTATGGTAAGCTAGTTTGTGTGATCACTGTTTGTTTTTAATCATCAACATCTACGATAGCGTAAACTGTTTAGTAATATGGTTGAGGAACATATTTTGAACTAATAAACATAAATGTTCATCATATATATTTTTTACCTAAACCATAATACTTATTTAAATTAGAATTACGTATTATTAATAAACAATGCATTTCATTGATTAACGCAATCTATGTTTTGATATAATAATACGCAAACATGACCAAATACGGTTGTGTTTTAATTCAAAACAAAGGTAAGCCAGTCAGTAAAATGAACTCGTTTCAAGTTGAAAATTGATAAAAAAAATTTGATTATACAGAAATAAGTTTTGATAAAAAACATGTTAAATAATGTTTTCAGTTAGTTCTTTATAGCCAATAATAGAATGTTTACATATGCATATATATATCCCGCCAAAAGAAAGTGTAATCGTTTTCAAACATATAGTTTTATAGTTGATGTTCATTCCAGTTTATTGAAACTTTTACAAAATATAATTTATTCTAGTATCTAATGATATTTTTTCAACCAAGTAATAATAATCATCAGTGAAGGATAACTGGCGTGTTAAAGATGATGACACTAACATTTTGACTTGATATTTATGACACTTAAAGCATGGTCATCAATATACAAATATAATTTTGCATTATATTATCGTTGTTAACATGTGGATATGACTCGAACCCGTATGGGAGACATTCACCTCCATTACATAAACTATTACGACGCAGTGGACCTGGTTAGATGAATACGCGATAGCCTGTTCGCCGAGGCGCCCATATGCCTTTTGGCGGCCATTGTTGCAGTGTCGCTGAAAAAAAGACTCGACGTAAAATGTCAAAGCGCGCTATGCGAGCCTACTCCGATCGATTTGGTAAACTTTTTTGTGAAAAAAGGTCCGTTTAAGCGCTTTTGTCCGTGCAAACGCACGATGTTCGAGCACGTCATTCGTGTGCGTGCAGACGTCTAATCGCCGCATTCGGACTTTTGACGTTTGAGCGGCTTTGACTGTTGCACGGCCAAACCGGTTTTGCAGGAATACCGTCTGGATCCGTTGATCCTGATTCGGCGTTCTTATCCGACGATACCTAGCCCATAGTCTATCCGAGGTCTTTCTTCGGTCATAAGCTTTATGCTGTGAACGGTTAAACATAGCCTTTGACCAGTTAAATGACATACACATTTACCATTTTTATTGAAATATGACTATAGAATAAGACATTTGATGACGATAGCAAAATCGTCATTCCAGTATTGACAATTACCAGATATATTAACAATTTAAGGCTTATACTGTCTTTTGGTGGCTAGTATATAATTGCAATAAACCTGATTTAAGTTGTTATAGTCATGTATCAGTCTTATATCCTTATCAATAATAAAAACAATGTAAATACCAAACATCAAATTAACAGTAAATGCAACTATATACGATTAGCTTGGTTAAGAAACGACACAAAATGCAAATATTTAAGCCTCTGAAGAACTCTCATATAAATTGTTGAGACTGGAGCTTGGACAGTTTCAGTTGACATAGAGCGATCAGCAAAAGATCGGAGTGAGTAGAGAACTACAGTATTAAAGCAAACGATACATCATAATAAAGTATATGAGGTAGGACCATTCATAAAAGCAACTTCATTCAGAAGAATATTTAGCTATTTTCAAATGTGTCTTTGACCCGTTTATAGGTTAAGTAAGATACGATTTATCGACTTTCATTCGTGAATATAGGAATTGAAATTAACAAAAACGACTCTTAACACAGAAATTAAACAATCTAGAGGTCCTAAATCCCCAAATGTTTGTCAACTTAGCAAACGCTATTGATCAACTCGATAGCCTAATACATAAAACTATTGACGACTTTTTGAAATAAAACAAAAATAACTATTGACTTAATCCGGGTTTTAACGATGGGTTTATAAACTAAGCATTTTGACCAAAATGCTTCAGGCATTAGACAAGATCGGATTAGAAAAGATAACCGAGCTGTGTAACAAGATCTTCGACACCGGTTATATGCCAGATGACATGAAAACAATCAACGTTTATCCCTTTACCTAAGAAGCCTAAAGCCGTCAACTGCACCGACTTGAGAACCATCGGTCTTATGAGTCATGTGACCAAAATAATACTTAAGATAATCCTGTATCGAAACAGCGCAGCGAAAGACCAATAAATAGGCAAAAATCAGTGTGGATTTAGGAAAGGAAAGGACACCCGAGACGGCATATTCAATCTAAGAACAATAAGTGAAAGGTACTTGGAAAAGCTGAAAGATCTATACATATGTTTCATAGGCTATGAGAAGGCGTTCGACAGAGTCAACCACGAGAAACTAATATTAAAAACTCAGGCTAGCTGGACTCGACGGGTAATATGTACGAATAATAGCCAGGCTTTGCTGGAAGCAGGCATCAGCTGTACGTACTGAGCAGGGAAACTCTGAAGGAATTGAAATAAGAAGAGGATCAAGACAGGGATGTGTTCTATCGCCGCATCGCTTCAATTTCTTTACTGAGCTCATTTTCAAAGTGATTGAACATGAAGATGAGGGAGTTTCGGTCGTTGGTAGAAGAATTAGCAATTTTAGGTATGCGGATGACACATCAATTACCGCAGTAAATGAAAACAAAAAACAAACACTGGCTGAAAGAGTAAATGAAGAAGGTAAACACTTTGGTATGAAAATGAATATCAAAAAGACAAACACAATGGTGATAGGCAAGAAAATGAAATATCCAATGTAAAGATCGAATTGGATGGGCAAGAGGTTGAGCAGGTCAGCAAGTTTATGTATCAAGGGGATTTAATAGCAAAAAATAGGTAAATGCGAATAAGGAATCCGCAGAAGAATCGGAATTGCAAGGAAAACCTTCACCAAAATGCGGATGGTACTGACGAACCCCAAACTTTCAATAACATCTAGAATACGGTTCATAAAGTGCTATGTCTGATCAACACTGCTGTATGGGGTTGAGACATGAACCATCAGCAAAATAGCGCAGCAGCCTTTGAAATATGGACAATGAGGCAAATGTTAAGAATAAGCTGGACAAGGCGTGTAACGAACGAAAAGGTTTTACAAGCAGTTCATTGCTCGACACCGTTCGATTAGAAATATATCGTTTTTTGGGCACACCATGAGGCACGATTCTCTACAGCGCGACCTGATCGAGGGTATGCTGGATGGCAGACGGGGAAGAGGGAGACCAAGATTGCAGGGGAGTGACAACATCACCCAATGGACTGGTCTCAACTTTGTGGACGCCAGGCGAGCCGCTCAAAACAGGGGAAGATGGAGGTTCATGGCATGCAACGTCGGTTGACAAGCCACGCGATAAGGTAAGGTATACAAACTAAACTTAAGGGCAAAAGCCCTATATATATTAATAAGTATGATATTGCAAAAGTGGTTATTTCCTTGGAATGGACTCGTTGGGTTAAATGTGTTTTCGCTACATATGACGTGTGCATGGTGTATGGTGTGTGCATAGCATATAAATGTGTGATGGTGTGTGCATGGTGTATGGTGTGTGCAGAGCATATAAATGTGTGGTGTACAATGGAACCTTAAGCTTTACCAATAAATAACACAATACGCCTAGTTATTTTCTTATCCTATATGATATACATAAAAATTGTCATTCGGTGCCACTCAGTGATTAACAGATATATGGTTGAAATTCTAAAGAAGCACATTTTGATCGTTTTAAGTTATACACCTGTACATATTGACAAAACGTCAACTATAACACGAAAATATGTTGTCTTATATTGTGTCATAAACAACCTGTTTACATGTGTAATATTTAATCGCGAGGCACTTTACCTCTGTAAATTGGCTTACTTAGTCAGATAGTTAGATGAATAACAACTACTTATTTAGAAATGCCAATAAAATAATGATTTTTGATGATTGCATGTCCATCAATATTAATTTTGACTGTTTGATATTTAAACTGTATAGTATTTTGCAAATTTAAACTTTTTTATGTTTACATATTCACTATACAAATATGAGTAAATTGGAGATGGTTATCGGACAATTTAACACATAGATCAATTTGATATAAGTTATATGTTTATACTCAAACATAACAAAGGTACATTGCATTTCAGTTTTGAGTTGGTCGTCAGTATATGTGTTGACCTATTAAATAGTTGGACTTCATCTTATACAAATTATTCTTATTGATTTTTGAAGTGCCAATTTGCATACTTTGATTGCAGAAGGTGTATTGATGTCTACTTGCATAGGACAGGTGCATTGACAGGTTGACTGTGATGTTTACGCTAGATAGTACGACTTACGAACCTATAAGCACCATATAAACTTAAGAACCCTACATATTATACTTCAACCTAAGGAAATCAAAACAATACATATTACATTATCAATAATATAACTCCCATGTCATAGAATTGGTGGTTATCTAAGTTCTAGGATCCAATCCAATTATAATGTACACAGTTAAATGTACACATGCTAATCAAGAGATAGAATAAAGTTTATAAAGACAATACCCGGGTAAATATATTATACTATATAATGCTCTCCTTTGTTCAGATACATTATTTATATTTTTAAAAACCGATGTTAATAATACTGATTTGACATATCTTATGTGCATATGACCAAATGATAGCAATCATAATTCAATAGTTTCAGAAAGTTATTTATTTTATCAGTTTTGACGGTTGCAAGAATATACATAAAACGCTTCCAATGACAGGACAGGTGAATCAATGTTATCCTATCATCAGAAGGGTAATACATATAACCTCCTATTGTTGTTGATTCTTTTCATTTTGTTTAATATACATTTACTGTAATATGTTTAAAAATATATACAACAGGTTGATATTCAGTTGTATTTATTTATAGAATATAGTTTATTTTTGGTTTTACTAAATTAGTTACATGGTTAAAACATATATATTTCGCATTTTAACCCATACTTTCAATGTAAATGTTTTTGCCACTCTGATACTATTTCAAAAATTACCATTGGCATAACAACTTCACCAGAATCAAACAATCATTAAGTGCATAGTTCAACTCAGTACACATTCATCAACAAACTGGTTCAGTTTGAATGTATTGTTATGATTAAGTGTACTATGCAGAACCATGAGCTTAATCTTACAAATATACTATGAATGTGAATAATGTTCTGTTCCATACAATCAGGATACCTAAAATCATATTCATAGCGAAATGGTTTTGTCTAATGGTAATGGTAAGTTTCATATAATTAAAGATAAATTCAAAGTGTGAATGTTGTATATGTTTATATTCAATTAAAAATAAATCTAAGCTCCATTCACTTTTATAATTAACATATTAGCTCATATTTCTTACATGTCTCATAATGGCATTGTTTCAACAAAACTTCAACCAGACATTTTTGTTAAATACATAATTGTCTAATGTTACGCTGATACCACATTTAATCATATCGCTTGACATGTCACACATATGTTTGGCATTATAAACACATTCTAATCCAAATTCAAACTTGTATATTTAACATGATTGTGAAATGTTTTTCTAATTTCTCATACATTAATGTGTCAAATGTTTGTCAACGTGTATTTTTTTTCTCCATATCGCATACTTAAAAAAGCACAAAAAGCATTCAGAGATTTTGCCAAGTTTTATTATGTACATTCGTAATATTTTTTCTATTGTTCTTATACTTAATAATCATAAAGCATTTCCTGTCCTTGTAAAATGGTTGAAGCACACAAATGACATTATGAAATATGTGTACCGAAAATATGGTATGGATGATTGTGGTAGCACCAGTTACACACAATTTCGTGGTGAGTGTGGAGTGAACATTTTATAATAAGTGTGTTTTTTTTCAATACGGTTGATTTTTATGACCTCCAAACAAAGGTTGGTTTATTAAAAAAAGTTAAAAAGGTAAAATCGGCCTTAATATAATAAATTATTTAACCACGTTTTCTTTGAAAACTATATTACATACACTCAGTGCAACACAGATTATATATTTGTAGTGAATTATTTTTACCAGTTTAACGATTCCTCGGTAAACGAGAAGAAATATGCATCATATAAAAGGGTTTAATCCGAAAGAAGGATGCATTACTATGGTATTTTTTACTTAAACAATGTTCACATTTCCCAAAAAAACTGCCTGTTATTCTAAAGATAATATTTTTGGCATATCTACCGCTAATTCTATATACATGATACATATGCATATAATAGTAATGATAAGTCCAACTCATATCTGGCGTGTTAAAATATGCGCATATCATATATTTAACTAAATATTGTATACATATCATTTTTTCTTTTAAGCTACATATATAACATTTAATATTAAAATACATTGATAGCATCAGTTAAACACATATGAACGTATTTAAAAGCGCCATACAATACAATGTTGTTATTTACCTCATAAATGCGCAAAGATACACATTGTATTAGTTATATTCTAACAATCAAACATGTAATACTATAGTTGTTGTATATATACTTGTTAATATAAAGTTAACTTATATCAGCCAGATACGGATATCAGCCAGAAATATCAGCCAGAAATATCAGCCAGAAAACGGATTTAAACTCAATAAAATTACCGTCGAAATCTACCCAAATAATTAAGGACAGTCCTGATAGCATATGAACATTGATATACCGTCTTACTTCAATAATGGCTAATGGTGTAAAGAGTATAATTATGTAAAATTAATGATAATTTGTTTACTGTTAGAAATTGTCAAAGTTGAAATTATTCATGGAATCTGGTCGAGTATCCTGAATATACATAAAATATCAAATATTTAGTAATTTACATCTGTTGAGCAAAGATCGAACATATATGTGTGCTTGGCAATTATGTCCACCAGGAACGGATTAGGCAGAAATTGTATTTACCAAGACTATTTACAAATGATGTTATTGTGATAAAACATCACTATGGTGCATAATGCTTATTTGGCAGTTATTGAAAAATAACAAAATTGATAAATGTCAAAATTATGGAAATGATACAATAATAATATTTTCATCGATATTACATATATTAAACATATTGGTTTCGATTACACTTTGAACAAGTAATATGTATGCATAGTACTTTTTCCCTTGTTCATAATTGAAATGACACATTTACCTATAATTCGTTAACTATCTGACTAAATACTATGAATTTGCCTTTTTGAAAACAGGTCAACCTCTTGGCAGATATTTGTTGTATCTTTATCATTAAGATTGTAAAATAAAAAAAATACAACATGTTACTTTTATGAATGGCATAATCATGTTTACGTTGATAAAATTAAATACAATGTAACATCGTTAGCTCTACTTATACATTTGTACAATATAACACAGTGGATATATATTTAGTTTAACTGAATCGACAAATACTCGACGTGGACACATATAAATGCAATTGCACACCTTACTAAATAAGCCGCACGTGTAAAAGTGAATAATTATCAAATTAATTAGTAAAAAAAATAAGAATTAACGGAACGAAATCATATCAATGCTAATGAAAATAGAGCAGCCCTGATTTTAACGAACTGTTTATGCATATGCTAGCATATGGGCTCCGACCCTGTTGTCGATCAAATAAACTATAATTGAGGGTTTGAACCAAATATTTTTGACTATGAGTTGAATTTAAGCGATGAACCCCTGATATATATCCAACAATTTTACCAAATTTATGATGAAATGTTTCTTATTTTTATCTTAGCAATAACCCCTTACCCGCCCTTTATTTTGCAGATTTGCTTCGCACATATATAACATCAGTGAAATTATTTTCAATCATTTACATTGATTTTAACAAGAAAATGTCAAGCGTTTAGCTTTAATTTTGAAGCCAATTATATATTATATAAATTGGATATTTAAAAAAAGTGGTCCATTGTATTTCCACAACAAATTTTAAAAAAAATCCGGAGAGAGAGAGAGAGAAAGGACGATATAGGGAGATAGAGAGAGAGTGGGGCAAAGTAAAACAAACATTGATCTATTTGATATAGACTTTTAAGCATTTGATAGCCAATAGCAAGACATAAATCCATAATAAAACGATTTGATAGTGCGTGGTTTGATTGCAAAATTATATTCTAGCTGCCTCATTTACGTTAATAGACATTTACAAACATGATTTGAAGACAATGTACCGCTTGGTGGCGCTAGCTTACAGGGTCGGTAATCTAGGTCAATATGTTTTCGGTGGACACACCATGTAATGGGTAAATATCTAAATGGGCGGTTTCAATGAATACTTTACAAAAATATAAACTGTGTTAAGTTTATAATTCCCGGTAATTTACATATAGATGCTATTGCCTAATTCAAAGAAATGGTTTTGATTTAATCAATATATCAAAGCATAATAGTGATATTAAACCTTTTATAGTTATTGAAACAATTGAACAATGCCTGTCCAAAATAATCACCACTCACCCAACCTGATAGCAAACTTAGGTAAACACCCGATATAGCATATAACAAATATATATGTTTTTATTGTATTTAGTGCAATACATCAGGATGTGTTATAAAACAGGAATGTTCTTACTCATTAGTAAGTCTTTGTGTTCGAATTAACGTTTTGCATTTCAATAAAGATGCTAATAATACCACATACCATTGACAATTTTCCTGTATAAAAATACTCCTTTGAAAAGATTAATAGAATCATATAATGATTTATTTTCTATGACATAGTTCAGATTTTCATATAAACATGCTTATGCATTTACACTATGAAAAACTACCGTCAAACTATACCATTTTCGGTCACAATTTATACTTTATAAAGTGTTAAAAATATTTTTTTTCCACACTACAACATGTCAGTCCACACTACAACATTTAAGAAATTTTAGATTTCAATTAATATAATGTTATCAAACAAGAAAGCGTTTTCAAATTCAAAGTGTAATTTACAAATTAAAAAACTATGACGCCTTAAGTCAGTAGAAATGCAAATTAGATAGTTAATTAATGAATAAGATACAAATCCATATTATCAAAATAATGGCATAGAATCAGTTGATATGTCTTGATTTATAAGAGTATTCTTCTGAATATTAAGTATCATTGTATCGAACTATATTTTAGATACGTTATAATATCGTTAATAGCTTTTGACCACTAATCATAATTGCATATTGAATTTCAGAGTGAATATATTTTATATTCGAGAATGCGTTTCATACGAAATGCAACAAAATAAGCAAGTCAATCGCATTTCACCATAAAATTATCCACAACAAAGTGGCTCATAATGTCAACATGAAAAATGGAGCAAAGGGTTAGTGATAATTGTATTTATTACAATGAGAAAGAAACTATCTTACACCTCTTTGCAAATTGTCCTGAAACTGCAAAAATACAAAAATAAATGCTCAAGTTTTTGAATACCAATTGCATTACAGTTAAGGATTTTATTTTTGGAAACAGTAATGAAGCAGAAACTCCTATTTATAAATTGCTTTTATGGTCAACAAGATTCCATGGTAGTATTTTGAGCATTGATTAAATTATATCTGAGGTAAATCTAAGAATCACTATTGACAAAAACAATCTTTCAAATCAAATATATAACGCAAAGTGGAATCAACATACGCATATTCTAGAAACAGGATCTCTAGATAAAATTTAAGGATTTTTAAAACTACGATCTTTAGCAATAGGCTTATACAAAATCGAATTATTAATGTGAATAGTGGTTCCCCGATCACATGCAAAAGTGTTCGCAATGAATGAAAGAAAATGCGTGTGGTAGTCAATCAGTGAAATAGTCTACGGTGGTTATCTTATACAGACTCATAATGTAAGACACTACGTAACTATGGTACTTTGATATGAAAGAAAGCGGTATATGAGAATATTAAACGGATATATGTTATGATACACTCTTGATCTTATGATAAAATGAAAAATAATATTCTGTAATGTTATTGATATATTTTTTTTGTTATCATTGTTATATTGTCGCTATTGTTATCTTAATGTTCAATTTGTGAAACAAAGGGGACTGCCCAGTGACAACAAATAGGGCATGTCCCGACACCGAAAAAAAAATAATTATATATGTTGTAAATGATTATGTTTACACTGTGTATACAATATGTTTGATACGAGTTTGTAAGAATAATATCAGCAAGGTTTGCTCAACCTAGGTATAATGCTCGTGTTATGTTTTAATTTGTTTAAATTGGGAATTTGCTAATTCATTTCAAATAAATTTGATGCAAAAGTGAGTGAGGTCGTGACAACGTTGTTAACTCAACTAAATACATATATACCCCAATCTATAAAATACATGTATATTTTCATTACTGAGTAAAGTTTGATAACTCACGTTATACCTTAACACATGTTTTAGGGACATTTATCCACATTAATACACCATATTCCATATGTAACAATATAGTGTTGTGATGTAAACTCTAACAACACATTGATAGTAATATTTAAAATAGGTTGATATACAGTTCGTTAATTCTACTTTTATATTATATTGTTGAGTCATTACAGTCACGGTGCATTGATAGCAATTTAACACTAATGCTAACACATAATTGAATATACATTAATTATATTTATACACATTTCAAAAATATTCACATTTTTGTACGCACGCTATTTTCATTTAATATAATAAACAATTAACATGTGATTTAAAACACCGTTATCATATAACATTTTCAGAAAAGTGTTTTCATTGAGTTAGATTGGGTTCACATTGGTCACAACAATTTACAAATCATATTCTTATGAGGCAAACATTTGCATATAGGGCATACTATATAACATGTATAAATATAATCATTCAACCATTTGTATATTTTTGAGGTTTAGATAAGTCATTTAGTAAATACAACTAATTACATTGCAATACCAATACGTAGGTCAAGGTGCCAAAACAAGAACAAACCGCCAGATGTCGCATCCTATAACATTGAACCAATACGTTTAGTTAAAGCTTAGCACAGTTCGCTTATTATTTAGCGTCAGGGTAAACACTCTATCTGGATTCATTTAAAACATATTCGATAAAACTTATTCAACAAACATGTATCATAGTTTAACCATTATGAAATAAAATATATGATGGAATGTTGCTAGTTAACCAACGTAATTTAAAAGGTTAATAAACACTTAGCGAGTTTGTTGTTTTTCGACTTGAGTGACTTTGATTTCTGGCGAGGTGTTTTGGTTAAATCGCTGTTAAATCGCTGTTAATTCATATATAATGTATTTGTTTTTAGATAATTTACCCACGGTTGTTTGATAGGTAGTCTTCACCTAATCAAATGCTTCCTTTACCATGGTCATATTTTGTTTAGGTTTATATCAATTATATGCATTATTTAAATACAATAACTTAAATATAAATAGTGTATATACATATTTTGACGAAGCACTTTCAGGTTTGAAGTTGTTTAACGTTGTATCTTAACGCAGTGTTCGATTTATGTATTTTAATTATCTAACTTACCGTTTCATGTATAGTGGGTGTCACCATAGTTATGCTAATATGTAACTTATTTATATAGTTGAGGTTGTGGACTCTTTTTGGTTTATTAAATGATGTTATTTGTGTCAAAAGCACCTACATGTGGACTATTATAGTTAATATTAATAACATTAATAGATAATTGATGCCCCAGTCAAACATGTAACACTCACTATGGTCACTTATATATTTTTACTAACACTGTTCAATAACGGGTATGGATGATTGCATCTAGTAATTTTAGCTAGAAGTATGCACACATTACATCGTTATTAAATGTTTTTTTTTTGCATATAACCTAATTTAAACTTTGACTCATAACATCTGTATCTATTGATAATGATTAAGTTATGCAACTCACAATCGATATGGATATAATATATTCATATTTCACATATTTCACACTGTTCAATAACGGGTATGGTTGATTGCATCTAGTAATTTTAGCTAGAAGTATGCACACATTAGATCGTTATTAAATGTTTTTTGCATATAACCTTATCTAAACTTTGACTCATTACATCGGTATCTATTGATAATGATTAAGTTATGCAACTCACACTAGATATATATATAATATATTCATATTTCACATTGAATTACAATTATTCACATGTATCGCACATGTATCAACAATCAATATGATTTTAAAACAAAATTGTAAATTAAATATACATATTGTATATGTCTAAGTATTATCTTGGAAGCATCAATCTGATTTAAACCGTTTTAAACATATTATTAAAATAACACTTAGAATTAGTACATATGAATTAATAAATAATGATTAAGTAATATCTTGAACTCACAATGTATATGAGAATATTATAGATATATTTGATATTGGATTGCAATTATTCGGCCACAAATGCATCACAAATAAATTAAATGAAACAAATGAACTAATTCAAGCAGCTAGATAAATTAAGTTAAACAAATAACAAGTCGATGTTTAATATATAATAATTGAAAAAAGGTTAATTTGTGTGCCTTTTCTTGTAACTACAGCGCGGAACCTATATACTGAACAAACGAATCATCTGCCTGAGAAACGCCAAACTTCAACAACGTAACATATAATGCAATCGATGAATAGGTTTTTGACACCAATACTCCTTTAATGATTTCGCAAAATCGCTAGGAACAAATTAGGCATTGAATTTGTTACTCATGTAATTTTTTTAACAATCAGGGTTTCTAAAAAAGAGGAATCCGAACTTAGTGATGAAATTAGCTTTACTCTGTTGTACAGATACCAACTTGGTGAACATATGTATTTTCAAATGATGGTCTTTAAAACACCCGTAAAATTACACATATACCATGATCATTCATGCTACATATCACGACTTGATTAAAACAATTATTAACACTATTAAAACATATTCGAATGAATATAAATAACATTTATTTATATAATGTTATAAACATATTAAGCATAGCATACAAATGTTTAATTATTTTTGTTTTCAAATCACAAAACGCGTTTTTAGTACAATAGATGTTTTCGTTCTACAACATGTGCATGAACATACCTACCGTTGTCATCGTTTCGAAATGAGAAGGGTATTGGAAAGTCCATCAACGAGGGAGGTAAAATAGTATATTATACATATTACCCTGGTTTTAAATAGTTCTTGTCTATTAATATGGCGTAAACAGTTAAGGGGTCGACAAATGAATTGTATTCCTTATGGTAGAGCTTGCAATAATCGAGATCTCAATTATGTCTAAATTTTGTTATAGTTTACAATCTATCTGTCTGTGAGTTTTTCTAATGCGCTTGGAATTACTAGGTTGCTAAGCACAAACTGAATTCATATGAGTTTATCCTAATATTACTCAAACATGTTAGTATTAAGTTTCTTTTAGAAGAGAATTGTTGAGGTTGCTGACTTAATATGATAGTATGTCGTTCCACAGTCTAAACGCGGCAGCACTAATAGCTCGTTCTCCCTATGAAATGAATAATACTGTAGGTTTCTGGAGGGTATCCAATCGATGGAAGGCTCTCTTAGGTTTCCTTGAGCTTTGTTTTTAGCGCCGTGAAGATGAGGCACAATATTTAAAGTCAATACGAGTGCATACTGGTAGCCTATAGTGTGATTGGCTGGCGACGGCGAGTGCGAGATACAACCCTTGCGAACGTGTTTATTTTATTTTGCAGCTTTTCTATCACAAAGCTCAGTAGATTAGCAAACACACCATTGTAGTAGTCAATCGTGCTTGTGATCATATCATGCCGAATGGCTTTGGCTGCCTTGCCAGCGGGGCAGTTTCAAATTCGTTTAATCCGGTTGAGGTTACATAAAGCATATTTCTGAACATGGTGCACATGATCCAGCATGAATAATGTACAGTCCATGATAAAACCTAGATTTTGAGCTGTTTTAATACTTTGATCATCTATCCCTCAAGGACTAACTGATCCGAAACCAATGAGCGTATGGTTTTGCTTGCTTGCAATGGTCATGAACCACATCTTACCCCTTTTTGTTGGAGCCTATTATCAAATATTCGCTCTGCCACCCAGTGGATACTGGTTTCGATATTCTGGTTTAGCGGGTTTACGGTTTTCCAAAAATAACGGAACCGCAGCGAATCTATTCAAACCAAAGAACCCAAAGGTAAAGTGTACGATGAATATTCCTGTGCGCCAAAATGGAACCCTGGGGTACCGCACAGCCGACTGTTGCCTCTTTAGAATACTTACTATCTACACAGAGGACCAGGGTAACGCTTGGCTAAATATTCGAACCATTTCAATACGACGCCGTCCATTTTTGACGGTATTGCAATAATATCCGGTTAACAACAGTGTCAAAGGCGGTACTCATATCAAGGAGCGTAAGAAACACCTCATTGCCGTCGTCCATGTGACTAAGAACACTACTAAACACCTTTATGAGACCTGTCTCTGGGCAATGGAAGTCTCTATACGCGTAATGTTGCGGTTCACTTTGGACATGCTGTTCCTACACTTTCGATAAGCTTAGAAACATTTGGTAGATTTGAGACCAGTTTGTACGTGGTCAAATCACTGCCTTCTTATATTCTGGCGTCACAGTCTACGAGAGAGAGGTTTAATATTTGTATAAGCACCGACAGAAGCTACGGTAGACACTGTTTGATGAGAAAGGTTGGCATTTGATCGAGTTTGCAAATAACTGAGTTAGATTTAGTACCTTTTGCCATGTCTTGCTCAATAACACAGAGATGGCAAAACAATTTTTGAGCGTTACTTTGTTTTTTCCCGATTTCAAAGCATGCCTTAACACATTCCGATGTGATTGATACAGCACACTATTACGTAGACCTCTATTTCTGAATGTTCTTTCGAAAGTGTTGCTATAACCGGGGTTATCATATGTCCAATATCATTCAAACGCGAAGTTGGTTTACTATTTCGAAGGCATGATTATGACGGAGGTTACGTGTTCAGTGATTAGCATTTCAAAATTAACATGTATTACCTACAGATAGACTGTCGCATTGAAAGGAATAACACATATTCTGTCGCTTAAACGGTTTCTATCTGGTAACCCTTGTATTTTATAAATTATTGAAATCATTTGAGAGCTATTCTGAACAAATATTAGTAAGGTTTACTGACAGTGAGCAATGCATTGAGATATATTGTTTGACAAATTGGTCGACATATGTTATTAATTATGATTATGCGTTTAATGGTTGATTCAATATTTATCTAATTGGTCAGCCGATAAACCTTATGAACATCACACCTTTAATTATTGTTAACATAAATATATTTACATTAAGACACAGAAATATGTTTCTTGGTCTTGGTTAATTCAATAACAGCATCTAAATTGATGTTATGTGAGCATGACATTTAGAAAATAACCTATTCCAAAATCTATACCATACGACCACACACTTAGCTTGAATAAACAACGATTTGTAAAATTGAATTATTTTGACAGGTTGTAAATATATATATAATATTTATTTAATAAAACAATTTATATAGCAAAGTGTTTAGGAATACGCATATGTATATACACAAGTATATATCACTCAATTGCAACCTAATCATTTTTAGACTTTGATACTGACTCTGATACTGAAAAAGTGGTCGTCATAAATACATAACACACGGGGCTGTCACTAGCGGTAGGAGCACAGTAGACCATAAATAAAAGGCTGGTGAATGTCAACCTAGAATAAAACTATTGGATTCCCGAACATATAAGTTTCTATGTAAGTAATACATTTTAATTGACCGATTTAACCGTATATTAGAAAACTAACCCGTATGAGTTATATTTAATTCAACATAAGAACTTCGGTTTATATCGCAAATTATCTTTAATCTACGCTTCATACAGTTTGCATATCGTTCTTTACATTCACACATGTTCAATGATAATATTCATTATTAAAATTATAATATGAAAGGGAACTGTTTCATTATTTTTTTTATATATAATTCCAATACATTCCAAGGTTTTATTAAAAGGTACTATTAACATTCTATTTCGTGTTATTTGTTTATTTTTAATTTCAATGATAAATGGTAGATAAATAGATTCTGCAAAAACAGATAATAATCAATTTGTGCAAAGTATAATATATAATCAATAACTAACACAATCATGCTTATAATAGCAACTATATGGCTGATTTCAGATAACATATTGAATCAATAAAATCATTATTATGGTATGATCAAATATTCTATACTGATGATGTAATTCGGAGATTAACCATGATTATGTTGCGTAATGTTAAAATATTTTGTATACATTTTAGCAAAATCACATGTGTCTCTAAAAATATAATAAGTGTTATTATCATGTATGAAATTGTACGTAAAAAACGATTTTTAGAATAATATATGATTTCGTAAATTGCAAATCTTGTGTTGATCGGTTGGCAATAAAGTAAATATGATGCTCAGACTAATGGCACTATACATACAACTAGACATGCATACGTATATTTATAAGATACCACAATACACAGGTAAAACACGCGCTACATACATATTATAATATATTAATTTATCATTTTTTACGCACTTATAATCAAAACAAATGAAATGCATTTCTATATTTATGATTTATGATCTTCCACACCCTAAATTAAGCGATAGCTAATAAATACGAAGCGTGAATCAACAATCGCATTTTTAGTCTAAATAATACACGATATAAATATGGTTCAAATTCAGAAATCTAAAATAGGATATGTTTATATTTCCCATGAAGTTTAATAGTTAGTTTAAACGATTTTATTATATAACGTTCATCACCATACCTATCTAAATACGCGGATTGATAAAATACATTACACATTGTAAGTCAACAAATATGTATGTTTCTTTTTATTTATCAACGCATTGTATAAACAGTGTAAATGTGATCTATAAATGTCAACGAGTTAATTGGTCTTATTTATTATCTTTAAGTTTATCAATGATGCTCCTTACTTGATGTGATTGCATGATAAGGTGATGTGAGCATGTTTCATTCTACGCTTTCATGGTAAACATATTTTTTTAAAAATGCGGTCAAAGTATCAAAAATGATTGCGATTGGTTTAACTTCTGAAATAGGTTATATAAATCAAACTAGTTCCGTTTACACTCTGGTATTTCCATAAAAATAAAACTGAATTAGAAAAGCTACATATGTGACTTACAAATCAATCAATCTATTAATGTTATCTTTTCCATTGTTATGTAACATAATGATTGATATATGTTATTATGTATATTATAAATATCAGAACTTAATTATGTTACTCACATATATATCTATGGAGCTAAAATTAGCTAATCAGATGAAATTGAATTCGTATGATTTTAATCATACACACTTTAAACAAACAATATAAGAATTTAAATTATAATGTAAAATAAGAGTTCGTACTGATAACCAATCGTATAAATTAAACCTAATATCGTATAAATTAAATAATATTAAAATACAGTTAAAGCATTTCCGAAATGTCCTTCTGAGGTCAATTTTGTATAAAGAGTATATTTTGCGGGTATTATACATTGTCGTTATGGTCTGATTAACTAACTGTCTATATTTTTGGTGTGTAAATGATAGTGGTACGAAATATAAAAGTCAATTGTATTGTTCATGGCTTTAAATATATATTAGTTTTACATTATATAAATCAGTTTTACATTTAAGTTTTATATAATTAGCAAATATAGTATAGACATCAATACCAAAGGTGTATATTATGCACTGATAACTAGTAACAACACATAGTTTTTATTTATATACATATATAACTTCAGCCTTGCATACATATTAATCAGTATTGTAATTGTAATATACGTGTTTTATCGACATAATATTCATTACAGGAGAAAACTAACATATCAGGCAAATACATTATAGTAATAACCAAATAATATCAAGGGTATTTAAGTGTTTACTTTTTGGTGAAAAACAATATTCTATCGAATATGATGTTCTTTTGTTTGATTTTACAACATAAAGTAGAGAAATATATGTAATTGGATATTACATATTAACATTTAGTATGATGCATATATATAATATAGTATATTTTAAATCTAAATTTTGTTTTGAATAATCATATTGAAATGCAATTATTATTAATGCACTATAAGCTTGTTTGGTGCTCTGCAAAGTCAATAGTACATACATTTGCGTATGTACGTTCTTATGAATACCTGATATATAAAAAAGAATAAAACATAATCAATATTACTTGGCTTGACTGCAATGATTTGTCTTGTAAGTAATCAATCATCTTAAAATTAATATCAGATTTTACAACTTGATACGATTCTTAGTTCATAATTTCACCACCAGGGGTCACATACTTACAGCTTCACTTAGCTCAATTGCAAATGTTTCAAGAATCTAGGTCATATAACTTCTGCAATGGGCTAACTTTCGAGAGTATTCATATTCTGTTTTGTCGAATTAATAAACATGTTTATATCTAATTGGCTTCGACTTCCGTGGACATAAAACTGATTATGAGTAATCGACTGTCAAATTTCACTGCCACTGATTTCAAAGCATTACTATATATTTCTTGTCGGTGAAGGCCATATTGTTTTTTTTTCAATCACACAAAATCACATGTCGTTATATGTGTTTTGCTTCTGAGTAAAACCTGCTATTTAGTCAACCAAACTATACAAATTGTGCAGCGTTTGATAAAGTTCATACAACTCTTCCGATGAAAGGATGTAAGTGTATGTTATCCTGCCATCAGAAGGGTAATGAGAACAATACCATGTATCGTTTGGTAACACTCGTACATTAAACTGTTGTCATTTAAGCTTTATATTCAGTGATAAGCTAATGTGTTATTCTGAACTTTTCTAGTGTATAAATGAAAATTGTTGGGCAACTTGGTTGTATCTTTCAAATAATTTATTCAGTTTCTGCAATTTTGCATTCATCATTATCAGTAAAACAGTATTGCAAAGTCAGTACTTTTTGGACCAAAGTTAATCGTTGCTATGCGACAGATGCCCATTTTTATGAGGGTATCTCAGTACACTTGATTGCTATTGGCTGATACTTTGATTTAAAATTCTAGAAAAACGTATCCTATTAGTGAGTTCACAAAGTGTAAAACGTCCAAACATGTTAGATCAAACCAAAAATCAAAAGGCAAATAACACGTACACTCCTTTTAAGTGTATCATACTAATATTCAAAAATGCACTTGATCAAATGGGTAATTTGATAATTGTTTTCTCAATTGCTATATTTTTACGCTTCCTTTTTCCATATATTATCACGTTGGTAAACATTTTTTGGCTTTAAGTCCATATGTGTATGCATGTAATCGCATTAATGAAACGTATACATATAAGTTAACAGCGCACATTGATTGCATATGATTAGCAAAAATAATCAAACTATGCTCAAGGGGTTTATCTCAATATGTGGTATGCTGACATCCATAAAACAATGATCCAACGGCAAGCCATTCAAGTTAAATCATTTTTATCTACGGATTGATCATTCTGCAACTACCCTTATGTATCTATACATTTGACATATAATATTAAAGATTAGATTTTATTTTGTTATGCGTCGAACACCGTCTTCATAGTTAAAGTTCCGAATACAGTTAATTGATTGGAAATATATTTTTGCAAAATACATGATAAAATATATAATAAGATGATATAAGAATGCTTATCTTACACTTAATTAAAAAAATATATATATTAACTTACTCGTATTATTTTCATGGTTACTATTTCATTTGCATATATTCACCTATAAAACACCTATGAAATAAAAATGTCATGTTATCAGCGTATTTATAATGAGAACTTAATAATGGGTTGGAATATTTATATTTATTTACATTTTTTTACATTTTACTTAAAACTTATTCAAATGTCATACAAAATGCTTTCAATAAACACTTTTTTTAAAATTTTTGGCATGTTGTAAACAATTGTATTTACTAAACCAGTGTTGAAAAAAAAACAAAAATGTCAATTTTATCGAGTTTGATAACCACTTAGAGTTTATTGAAAAATAATGAAATACTTCATGCAGGACACACATTCAACCTTGAAGTGACATACACCAACAAATATAATGGGTCAAAGTTATAAAAATCCAAAGTAGTTGTTTGATGTGAACAACTATAAATGTTAAAATATCACAACAAAAAATAGTTATGTTGTGTTCCTAATCGTGTATATGCATTTATGTTAATACATCAGAATACTCTTTGGTAATAAAATTAACGATATTTAACATTGTCATTTCTAATAATATAAGCGAATTTCTGAGGAGTACCTAATAATGGGCTGGACTTTTTTGTGACATTGATATATATGTTAGCGTTTTACTTGAACACTAATTTAAATGTTATGCATAATGTGATAAATACACACAGTTTCTTTTACAAATCATGGATTGTTGTTAAAAATGGTATCTACTTAACCAGTGCTGGAATGAAAAAAATATCAATATAGTCGAATTTAATAATCAATTAAAGTTTATTGAATAATAACGAAATATTTCCATATATGTAACTCATTAAACCTTAATACGACATTTAACAACACATATAATGAATCATTTGGATTAATATGAATGTGATACTCGAAATCCAAAGTAGTTAATTGATGTGAAGAAATATAAATTATAAATATCACAAACAAAATAATTGCTTCGTGCTGCTAAACCTAAAACTAATACATGTGTTGATATCAATAAATCAGAATATTCATTGGAAAACAATACGATGTTTAACATTTATCTTTATCACAATAATTAAAAAGATAGCGTTATTATGAACAGGTAATTAGGTTGACCATGTCAAATAGAGTGATCAACAAATACACTAGATAAATATGTGAAAAATAAAGCCATATTGAATATACAAACATGATTAAGTCAAAGAGAAAGCAATATAATGACTTTCATTATGAATATATGTCAAGTTAATTTGTTTAGTGAATAATATATTAAATCTTGATTTTAACACGATATCTTGCTTTGAAAGTTTATCTTTTGAATAAACTTTTGTTTATTCGCAGACCGGTTTTAGTCCTACATGACCTTCTTTATTGGATTTCGTTGCGACAGAACAAAACTCTGATGGTTACAGTTCATAAGTTCATCAAGAGGTCCTTTGAATTTAGGAGTCATAACCTCCGGTTGTTTAAAGAGTAACATATATAAATATCATTTGTGAGCAAAATGTTTACCCATTGTGACTTCATAAATAATTGTCCAATTGTAACAAATCATCATTCGCATACTGTTCACTTTGTTAAATAATAAATATATATATGTATTGAACTGCATAAATTCTGCATTATCATCAATATGTTTGCATTTAAAAATTATATTTTCAGAGATTAGGGCATAATAAAACAAACATAACTGTTCTCTATACAATCAATAACTATAAATATAAACTTTGCATATCTATCACCATTTTTTGCAAGAAAATTACCATTACAATTAATGTTTTATATGAATATATATAATATGGACGTATTTTGATAACATATAACTTAATTGGTTTATTCATAATTTTTTGAATTGAACCATAAGTCAGGAACCTATGTCTACTTAAGTTAATAATAGTAATTTGATAGGGAGTGAAAAATGAAATAATTTAAAGGGGACAAAACAATGTAACAAACAACGCAAATAAGCCAACGACGTGCAAATTACAATTACAAATAGAACAAGCATATCTAGAACAACGTATCGGATCGTTAACTTATCCTGTCTTTCCTCTTTTTATTGAGTGTTGTATAAGCTGAATGCAATGAATCTTTATATATAATTAAGTAAACATAATGTACGTTCAACTGATAAAAATGTAAATATTGTGAATATTGTAAAATATCTTTAGGAAATTATTAATAACGTTCACCATCCTAAACATTGATATATGCATTCCATCTTAATGATTAATCATCAACACCTTACTCACATTTCGAATGATACATTATTTTGCATTTATATTAAAATAATATCGAGTTATATTATTGTATTTTCATGAAGTGTGTGAAATCATATGTAACACAAGATTAAATAAAATATAATAATGGCAATATACCAAAGTATAGATCGAAACTACTAAACTAATTTATAAGGATATATAAATGTCGCTGACGTGTACGTAATACAGACAAATAACGTTTAAGACTTTTTTGGCCAAATAATTTTCAGTTTTCATTCGACGAATTAGTGTTTTAAATGAGAATACCAATGACGTTGCAAGGTCGTATTTCGGTCTCATAAATTTAGGCCTCGTGTCAAACGAATATAAGGGAATGTATTTTAGGCTCCTTCTAAGCTCTATTTTTTGATAATATGTTCGTATTTCGGGATCGATACTTTAGACTTAATTCAGCGTACATGCATAAACAAGGCAATCATAAGCGAATGGGGCAAGTTTGAGGTATTTAAAATAAATACAATTGAACATTTGCTTGATCATTTAATATGTTTGCCTGTGGCAAGGCACTCAACCAAACGGACTGGTTTTAAATCACTGTATTTAAGCTAAAAACATTATGTCATCAATTCTGACAACTGTGATTATTGAACTAGGATAGAAACCGATGCACCTGGCTTTAAAAAATATTTAAAGCATGCTACACTAATGCCATTATTAATAACACAACTTGACTGGGGAATGTGTGATCGTATCAGTACAATATACAGCTCTTAATTCGGCATATGCCACATATTGGTTAAATTCGTTAGCACAAATCACACGCACTATTTTAATATCAAGTACCTTTCCTGGGATGGAAAGGCGCGAGATTGCTCTGCAGTTGCCCGGATTGGATTTATCGCCCTTCTTATGTATGTGAGTGACTAGCATACGTGCCGAGTCTTTCGGAGTCTTCTAAAAACATTGAATATTTCATGAAGCATTTCTGTCATGGGACTCGCGTCGACGGGATTTGGCTGACTGAGAGAGACCATTTGAAAAAAAAGCCAATAAGTAATGTCCTATAGATACGCCTATACAATGCCCTAATAGTGCACATAGCCACGTAAGTGGTAAAGCAAAAACGGCTGAGATCGTTTGGTCACGTTAAAGGTGTCCCCTGAAATATATGTTGGAAAAGCCTACCGTGAAGATTTCCTAAATCCAAGATCGCGAGGAAGACCACCCAAAAATGGATCACTCAGGTGCGAGAAGACACAGGGCTCTATATTGCTACCGACGAGCGCAGATCATCGAAATGTGGTGATTGGCATACAGTCAGCCTTCGGGAGAAAGCGAGGAGACCAAGAGTCCTGAGCATATACGCCAAACGACCAAGTTTTAAGTCTATAGACTGACAATTGCTTGGTCATATTTGTATAGATAGTTACTTCTTATTCGGCATATGGATATAATGAATATTTTATTTACATTTGGACCTCACATATTTAGTTCAAGATTGCTGTCAATAGATTTATTGCAATAAAACTATTGACACGAATAAATGCTGTAATGAGTGTAATATAATGTTAAAATCATTTTTGATTTTAAGGCATAATCAGGCCAGATAAGTTGTCTTGCTTACATAACAGTTATCGTAAACCAACAACTGCTAGCCATGTACTGAATGTACTGAATTCAAATCAATTTCAATCGCAACAAAGTCACCAGCAAATCCCTGGCATAATTGACACCATGCATAAGTTTCAACAAAACAATATTATTATCGACTTGCGAGGCACTGTGGTATATTAACGCTGTTTTACAGGGCAATTTTTAATGGTTTGTGGGCTTGAAATGAAAACAGCGGGCCGAAAGTTACATTTGAGCCCGCTAAATTGGGTTTCAAATGAAAACGGCCCACTTGTTTGTTTCAAATTATATGTTTTCCCCATAAATGCTATTATTTTCATTTGCAACGGCGTTTTCACTTAGTTATTATTTAGTAATTGATACACATTAACTGTTGCATTAAATATGGCTATTCTAAGTTGAAGAATAAGTGAAAAAAAACATAAAACAAATCTAAAATTTAGAAGGGACATCGATGGAATTCGAACCTGGGTTGCAAAAGGTAAGCTTCGCTATCACGCACCTTAACCACTAGGCCATAGGAATGCTGTTGAAATATTGCATCTAAATAACAGTCATAATTTAAAAATCAATAATTGGTAAACATTGCAATATGCTAATGAGATGCCATTGAGTACCCGTATAAGGTAAATCGATATCAAAATGAGTATGATTGTGCTCAAGCCTCATTGCAATCGGGAAAAAGTAGTCACCGATGAATTCATCAAATATCTTTGTTATTTTGTTCATAAGTAAGATTTTTTTTCGCGAATATTTGTTAAAAGAAATGCAACATTAATACAATTGTACAAACATTGTCACTTTAAAGTTAGTATAATTCATTATCAACGAAAATAGCGTCGAAGTGGACAAATGTGTGTACCTCTTAAATCACTAATAATAGTAATCACATTGTTTTAGCCGGCGTTAATGAATTTTGAGTCCCTCAGTTTTCATTTGAAGCCCTTTTTTATCATTTGAATCCCTCACATAACATTTGAGTCCCTCGCAAGCTCGGGCCTCAAAGATATGTAGCGGGCTTCAAATGATAAAATGCGGGCTTCAAATGAAAACATCGGGCCTCAAATATCATTAACGCCCGCTAAAACAACGTGATTGGTATATTGTTATATTATGACTGTTACAGAACTACATAGATGCTGTGTGGAACTTGTTCTGGGAAATATGGATGGACCGAGTAAGTATAATTTTCAAATTAGATTAATGTATTGTTATACATTATATCATATACGATAAGGTTAACATTTCTTTCAGCTTATTTTAATTTAACAGGGTACACTCCATTATAAACAAATATTACTCAGCATCATTTTCTCACTCTGTGCGTGTATGTAATATTACACAATGATGTAAATATAGCAAAGATATATCGGACGCAATATCATCAAATTATGCACATTTAGTTATAGTGAGTGTAATGTGATTGGATTGGACTAATGCCCAGACCATATATTTGCCGTACTATAATAATAAAACACACATTTTAGCCAAGATGTGCATAAGGCGATGTGCTATTTACTCGTTGTATGATCATAAATTCGTGTTATAACATTTTATTACTCATCAAGATTTCAGCATTCTCATTGGTTTGTATAAATGTTGGCAAACAAATACCGTTAGGAATATCTAGAATTAGTATGTCTAAATTAAAAGCGCAGTGCGGTAATTGATGATTTATACTTATTATTGTCATTATTTGAAAGAGTGAATCAATGCCATAAGTATATTTTTAACTTGTCCATTTGTACGATACAGTATAATATACATAGTAAAATACAACTACACTGTTGTCAGTAAATAATACAATGCAATTACATTGTGAAAGTGCAATGACATGCTAAATTGATTGAATCTGCTTTACAAAACTATTAGTTTGATAAAGTATATATCGCCAATATAACTTTAGTTTTTGTTTACGTTTATCAATTGGTGGCGTCGTGTTATATGTAAACTATAATCCTTCCGGTGTTATATGTAGGATGCAAGTTTCTTATATTTTCATATATGCATATAGTTTAGCTTTGTTTTGTGGTGAATCCATGTTTTTTATGAGGTGACATAAATGTAAATTTCACATGTATGTTTAAATAATTCACATTCATTTACATAAATTTGCATATGGTTCAATTATATATCAATTATATTCTCATATACTATTGCATGTATTCATATCAATCTATGTCTCAAGTAGAACACATACCGACAAAAACAAATATGGAAAACATGATATACCCGCCGCTAAGATATCATATTATTATGTATATTTGAACA
>LQRL01171091.1:15072-27774 GCA_001703475.1 Hydroides elegans | reverse complement strand
TTTCAAGTTTTATTAATAACAATTAAACATATAAATTATCTATACGTTTGGCAAAAAATGCTTACGTTTTCGATGTCACCTTTTCCGACTTCATGTTTCGTATCGATCGTTAATTCAAAACTGTCCTTCATGTATGGATTCTAGAAACATTTGTTCAAACAAGCCAATGAATTATTTAAATATATGAGCATTTATAAATATATTTTAGAAATTGTAGAAACGAACCATATATAAATATATTCAAGTGATTTAATCTGTTATTTATATATTCAAAACAATTAATCAATTGCAAATTAGTGCACATCATCTGAACCAGTATACATTGCAAGTATGTAAGTGTGTAATTTTCAAAATAAGAAGAAAATGAAGTTCTGCCTAAGACGAGTATATTTTTAATTATATAAGAGTTCTTAATGAAAAAGAAACATGCTGATTTTCAAAATATCGGTTCTAATATCTCAAAATATCAATAACGCAAATAGAATACGTTAGCTTCAACTCCGTATCTTATGTTAATATGACATTAACTAACCGAATATTCGGTATGACAAAATGGATAGGCATTCCATGATTTCTCGTGTGTCTCCAGTGCGCCATTTGGTGCTAATAACCTCAGCATTCGAGGAACCTTTCTGGAAGAGGACCGTGAAGATATGGTTAATAATAATTTAAGTACAGTATTTATAGTTTGAATGAAAACGCACTTTACTTAATAAATCTTATATTAAACAGTTTCTTTATATACTTTATTGAGCGCAATTGCGCTTATTATTGTTGGATTGTCTTTGGTATCGCAGAGAAATGATTTGATACTATCCTCAAGGGTAGTAAAAAATGTGTTATATAAAAGCGTAGCTAATTTGAGAGAAACTTTTAAAAGCTTGAAATGTACAATATCGTAATTGTCTGTTTTGTGGAATAGCAAAATTTATTACTAATAAAATATCAAATATCCAATATCTTTATGCATGATTTTTAATGATTTCTTAAAAGAAATAGCACAATTTTATTATTAAAAATCAGCAATAATATATTCCCATAATAGCATAGAAAATAAAAGTATATGATATTTACTGCGAAAGATGGATGACTTTATGCGTGTACTGTGACTTGAGAACTTCTGTTGAATTTGTGTTGGGAATAACTTCTTCCCTTGGCTCATTGACGATAACTTCAAAGCCTTCACCACCTCCTGTTTCATTTTTCATAATCTTTGTCGTCGCATAGCGGCGTGCAATGTTTAACTGAAGGTGAAAATCAGAAAGGTGTTTGTGCATAACGCAGTTGAATCTAATCTATCAGTATATTCTTTCTAAATTCCATTATTCAGACGATTTTGAAAGAAAGATTTAAGAGCGAGTCAAATAAAGCTTAGAAATGCAACTTTTTATTTTTATATAATATTCCATGAAACATGATTATAAAATAAAAAGTCTTGAATAATAACAACATCTGGTAATATTGCAGCATTCTGAATAGTTAGTAAAATTCCAGCATTCCAGGTTTCAACAGACACAACATCCAGACCAGATATTTCAGATGCAATAAATAGTTCGCCGCTAATTGAATAAAGCATGCACAATAACGAGCTAAATAAATATGATTTTTATTTTCAAAATTTGAATAAGAAATAAGAGGTCTTGCGGACGCACAACTCTAATGTATATGTTTTTGAAGTGTGTATAGAAAAAAGGCTCCATTAATTAAGCATATATAAATGTAACAAACCTTTTCAACTGACATTGGCAGTATGATGCAACTGGAAAACAAATAAACATACACATCTATTTGCATGTAACTTAACAATTTATATATTTATAATATGAAATGGTTGAGTCGGTTATGAATGTTTATCACTAGTGTGCAAATTACCATAGACTATTTTTACTTAGCTATGTATTTCATTTAGATAAATAAATAAAAGCAATCAAAAATAATAAAACAAAAATGTAAAGAAGTAAAATGTCTTAATTTACCATATAAATTATACAATATTTACATGTGTCTAACATTTTATATATCAATCAAGATCTTCATAATTATAAGAGGCAATGTGCATAGATAACTTCACTCACTATTCCTTGATAAACATTATGTATCCTGGTTAATCAATTCCTGCTATAATTGCTTAAAGATATCCAAATGTTGGATATTGACAAGCCGTTTTTATCTATGCATAAAACAATAAATATTGTTAAACTTAATATAAATCATCGATTGTCAGACAACAGTTTTAAAATTCCTATCTAATGTGCAGGTTTTATACTTTTGAAAACATGCACAAAACAAATGATAGTGAAATTACATGCCAAAACGATTAGCTATATGATAAACACACTTGTTTATCATAGCATGAACCACGCATGACCAATTTCAAGAGGTCAGTAACATATGTGAAACAGCTCTACCACACTTAAAATTTTAAGGCCCAGTAGCTTGCACTAAGGGCGTGTTAGGGATTTTATATTGTTAATGATTTGTTTTTCCTACGTTAACCTCTGGTGCACTAAAATAATTAACAAATGCATACAAAGGGGTCCTCATGGGTTTTTAATGTCTAAGCACCTGGCCAGACAAATTACCCAATAACATTGGGTGCATATAATAGAACTTGCTTGTTTTATCAGGTTTGTTAAAATAGTGTCTCACTTATTAATAAGGATACTTATATTAAACCGATTACATTTATATCAATTGGTACACATAACAAGTAATTTAGAATTTATATGAGACACACAGAAACATGTGTAAGCTCAATTTCAAAATAAAATTAATTCACAAGGAAGATATATTTTGAATTCATAAATATGCATACATGTAAAACAATAATTAAATGAACTAGTTGTATAATATATATTTTTTACTGCTGAATGTTTTCTATAAGAGGATTAGTCTATCTTTGTGCACTGATCTTTGTAAACATTTTTTCCTTGAGGTAATTGTCTAAAAGTTGTTTAAAAAGAGTAAAACTAGAAATGAATAAATAGATGCCGTGGAATGCAATCGGGCAAAATTAACATTGTTTTTGCACATGCTGATTATAAGTATGTTGCAAATTCAGATCGTTTGATGTTTGCTTTACTTCAAAATATTGTTCAATTAGAATACGAATATGATATGAAACAATATGGAGGGCGATCGAATTTTACAAAATGACGCGAAGATTTGTTATTTCCGTAAATAACTTTGTTGTAATTGTATCTATTTTTACACAACAAACTTCCAATTTTATGTCTTTTTGTTTATAGAACAGTCATCATTGGTGCGTAACATTTCTAGTTAAAGATATATGTTTCTAATACATCAAGGTTTTGTCAATAAAATTCAATTCTTATGTTAAACTGTGCTGGATGGTATCTTGCAAGTAACTTGTATTGTTTATACCCATTCTCGAAAATCTATCGTAACCCCGGGTAAAAACGTAGGTAGTCAAGAGGTAGTCAGGTTTTTAGCCCTGTCGTAGCCGGTTTTGATCGCTTCAATAACATCATAACCCAGTAATATTTGGATGTCGTGGTTTCGTTTACCGTCGTCTAGTACTAGGTACAATTAGATGTTCTAGAGGCCACATATATAAACGTTCGTGTGAACATTGTTTCTTTATGATAGTCTATTAATGTATTTCGGTATATTTAAGTTTGTTGAGAATTTCGTCTTTGATGTTGTTGATGTCAAAAGTATTCTTGATTTTGATTATAAAGACTTTATGATATCACGGTGCATTTTTATTTCATAATGGTGTGTGCTGCCTCCCTCTTTTTCCAGAAGTGCTCTCATTCCATAAATTTACACAGTTTTCTTACACAGTGCCCAATCGAGTTGCTTTGTGGAGAATGCTTGACTAATTGAATACTTGATTGAAATTCTGTTTTTTTTTTGAAGACCTTAAACTTTGAAGTGATTCACTCTTGTCTTCGACGGGCCGTAGTTTGTCTCTGTTTGGAAAGTGACAATAAGACTTAACTTTTTTTCTCTTAGACTAAAGCTTTTTGACATTCTTGTCGACTGACATATTACACGTGAAAATCCCATTGTTGTGTTCATGTGGTATCTCGCACCGGTCTATCATCAGCAATAACATATATATCATATATATGCTCATATGCATCATCACGTTTCTGCTAGAATGCGTCTTGATAACTACGAATCTATAAAGAAGTGCATAGAATACATGAGCAATACATAGCATCATCAACAGAGAAATACTTCTTGATATGCAGTTTAAATGTATGGTTCATTCCGCCCTATATGCGTGTTGAAACCTTTTAAATCGAATCACTTGTGCACGTGCGTTTTGTGTTTCTTTAATTTGGAAGATCATCAAGTTTAGTCCAATGACTGCCTGTGAAACTAATCGAATGACATCATCTTCAAGAGTCAGAATCAATCTTAGCGTTGTCAAGTGCCATACAATTACACAGAAGGATCCCTAGGCTTTGCGACTATCGTCAATTTGATTTTGTTTGTCTTGGAAAACCTTTCAATTTTAGCATAGAGTATAGTTTTGTAGACTATGATCTTAGCTCTTCGTTTCCACTTTATGTAGATTTAATGACTTGTGTCTTCTTTCGATATTGATTTACAGCTTAGCATACCGAGTTACAAAACTTGCTAATCTTAGGATGGACGCGCTTTCTGAGCAATGGCCTATCCTATGGGCTGCGGTTGGGGATAGGTCTTCATAGCTGACTTTCAGACTTGCACTCGCATGTTGCTGGCGATACCACAACCTTGTAGCTGTATAGTTAGCAATAATATGGCATCATTTTTTACTGCCGCTTGTTTTATTTATTTTTAAGCGTGATACAAACGGAGATTCTGTCCAAACGGTGCCTGCATCATAATATTGTGTCGGGTTAACTTCGCTGTAGTACTATTTAGATCACCGACTATGAGCACTTGACGACCATCGAGCAATCGGCCTGGGTTGTCACATGGACTAGTATTGTGAGCTGCAGAACCAAACCCTGAGATGATGACTCACTTTTCTGTGAATATTGAATTATCTGTTAATTTCCAGGACCCGTTCTGTTTTTGGTGTATTTACCACCACAATATTGACATGATAGATATATCATTTCTATGCGGTTGAACGCGACGAATGTGAAAACTATTTTATGTATGCATCCTTTTGCTGATGGTATTTTATTTCGAGTACTTTCGATGTATGTGTCGCTGTGATTCTTGCATTTACTTTTTTTTGTATATTCATCCAAGATTCTATACACCCTTCCACGATTAACCATATCTAAATCTAGTGGTTGCTTCCGGTCACGTGTTTTTAAAAAGTTTATATAAGGGAAAATTTTCGATCAACTCTTAATAAGGTTAAAACTTCAATTCCATTCGAATGCTCCCACAAATATTAGGCTTTTTATTTTAAGATTTAGTCCTGAAAGTTTGAATTCCGAATTCGATGGAAATGTTGACCAACTTTAACAAAAACCCTATTAAACTGCCTTTCCTGCAGACAAAAATGCCTTTCCGGTGGACAAAAATGCCTTTCCGGAACAATTACAACGAAATGTCACAGTTTATATCCATCAAACTATTACATTTCTATTGGATTTTCTAACTTCTATTTAATAACCAATAGTATCCATGATATTTGGAACCCGAAAAAATAGTTGAATGTTTTGTTTAAAAAAAATAACACTTTACTTTAGTCTAATATCGCCCATCAGGTTGTCAAAACAAAATGTTAAAAATAATGTCAAGATTCAATTGTATATTGGGTTAGACTATGACGGTATGTCAAATGACATATTGAAAGTATTATATCCAACTATGTAAATTAAAGAATTTAAAGGCAAATGTTCGTTTTAATACACGGGCTCTTATGGAGGCGGAAGCAATCACTAGTTGATCGCCATCTTGTGTGAAACCCTGCATTTCCAGGCAAACTTGTAGCATTGAATGTTTGAATGTTTTATTTGCCATAAAAAATCCTTTTAAAAAAGGACACAATGGTCATTACAATAACATAAAATATAAAGATACATAAAATAGAGTATTACAAAAAATAACAATCAGACTTTTATAATACACATATCATAATGATGCTTGTTTTACAACTTTCTGAACACATTTTAACATTTTTTAACACTTTTGAAAAACAACTTGAACTACTTGACTAATAAACGACTATATACATAAAAAATACAATATTTTACGCTACGTTTTGCCGTGATTAATTAAACTATCTAGGACACGACATTATTATGCGAATAAATCTACTGAGATCAGTTAAACGAGCACTATTTTTTGTAGTCATAATACTGGCTAGGGTATAAACATTTGCTAGCGTAAAAACATATTTTCCAAGTAACTTTTTTCGTTCTTCTCGAAAAAAGAGCACTTTAATAGAACATGAAACTCGTCAGCTGTGACATTATCGTTACATAGCGTACAAATTGGGCTTTCTAGCGCATTTTGCATATGGAGAACCGCTGGCATTCTACTATTCCTACATCTAAATTTTAACATAGTTATTGCAAGAAAGGTAGGTAATACTTTTATTTATTCCTAGATGAGAGTGACATACGGGGTGACATAATGTTTAAAACGGACGACACCCAGGCCCTTTTAATGCTGATTTTTAGCAAGTCTCCAACCCATGTTTAAAAACGAGCATAAAAATCTACATACCTCAAATCATCAAATAATATGCGTTGAAACTGGTAATAAAGTATATAATCCAAAACAAAGGAATAACAACTTTATTCCTAATAATTTTGAACATTATACATGTAATCTTGATCACTTTTAATCACTTATTAAACATTTTTACTTCAACGTGTGTTTATTTACAAGTTCCATTGTTCTTATGCCTTTGCGTGCTTACGTCACAGTATTTCTAAGGCAAAACATTGCGTCACGATTGGGCTCGTATTTATGACGCTTACGTTTTTTTATAAATCATTCTTTAATCTGCTATAATTATGTTTATATGAATTTTGAAATGATAGAAGGTCGTTTCATAGGTGGTTGTTGAATAATCCAATTTTTATGACGAATATATTCTAAGTTCAAATGCAAAAACGGACATAAAAAGGAGAAATTAATTATTTAAGATATTTCATTTATTAGTATTAAACGTTTTAATAATACTGGCGAGTCCAAACCAAATAACTGGAACAATTTTATTTTTGGCCCTTTCGGGGATTTTAAATTTATTGATTATTTTAATTAATTTGACATTCAGATCCAATTATCTAAGAATAAAAACAATACTACAATTCGGAAAAGCAAAAAAAAATAGTTTCACTCGAGCTTTGCTCTCGTGAAACTATTTTTTGCTTCCCCTCGGAGAATTGACAGATTTCACTCGCCACTCATGAGATATTGTCATTATATTTTTTAGCACCTCAAAAATATTTCCGGTATCCCGAAAATATTATTTTATTTTTGAAAGTTAATTTTGTATTGAATACTTTCCACTTTGTGGATTAAACGTATTGAAATATATTGTATATATTTGTATGAGTATTTTTCTATCGATTGCGCGTTAATGTTTTTATTTGATGTGCTTGATCGATGGCAGTTGCTAATATGATGAGCGATAATATATGAAATTGGTGATGTATTCTTTTTTCCATCTTTAAATCTTAGCTAAACAGGACAAAGGTACTACAGGGGTGGACAAAAGTTGAGACCGTTTCGAGACATTTTTCAAAATACTTCATTTTATTGCGGTCATCAAAGCATGTCAATAGCAATATTACATATCTTTTAAAAGAAGACATGATTCCCTGTTTGTAACATAACAAAATAATAACAATAGGATCTCCTTAATGAAGATACGCAGTGTTAAATCCGACGGCTACCTTATAAATGTAAGTGGACAAAAGTTGAGACCGATTGGTGGTCGCTATGAATATCTGCCATTTTCTACATCTAAACACGATGTAAGCATAAACCAAAAGAAAGAACAGTGAAAAAACATAAAATTTAATATTTTGATGTACTCTACATTCAATAAAATATCCATATGTATTTAAATATTGAATTTATAAAAGCATTTTCAATAATCGCCATGTTTTTTTACTGAAAATAACGTGTATCTAAATGAATTAATTGGCCATGTTCTAATTGTCAAATATATTTCTCGAAACGAATAGTTTAGATGTGAAATTTTATCACTATGTACATTTTGATATTCTTTTGCATTTGTTAAATATTTCAAAGTGACCATCAGCTCTTGTCGGATGTTTGAGAAGCTGAAAACGAAACGGTCTCAATTTTTGTCCAGTCCCAACTTTTGTCCACCCCTGTAGGACATCTATATCGATAAATGAATTTCCATTTTAAGTTACACTTCAATGTGGTTAACCATCATATCTTACTTGTATATTATTTATACATACTAGAGTCGCTTATCAGATGCTGCCGTGAAATAATTGTCGGCCAATTTCGGCAGAAAAATAAGAAAGTTGTGGTTGATGTTCCTGGTTTGCTTACACTATACAGATTGCCATGGAATCAAACAAACAATCCAGTTTTCTAGAATGCCATGTTACTGCATAGAAATTATAACAAATACAAGGGCAGTAAAGCAATCTCGGAAGAAAAATCTTGCATTTATCCAAAATTTTTTCTTAAACAAAGCAATGTCAACATACAAATAAAACGGCAAATAGAAGAGTAATAAATGTTACATCATAATATGTAAAACATAAATGAGGAAAGTAAATGTTTAATGATTACAAACACCTTTTTTAAAACCACTTCCTAGTTCTAGTTGTAAGTTTGAGTCGGAATGAAGCCCATATTGGTCTGTTTGTAAACAAACCATTTTACCGCCCACAACGTGGGCGATAACAGAAAGCTAGAAAAAGTTAAAATATCATGAAAAAAATGCTATTTTTAAATTATCTTAACATATATTGATAAAACTGCATCTTGTGAATATATGGAGGAAGTACCATATTTCTCACTCAGCGATAAATATGTTTTATATCATCTTTCGAGAATAAGTTACTTTCCGACTCAGGACGCTTCCCTTGTACATAAAAAATGGCAGAACCCTCTTCTCGAAATACAAGTATCAAGGGTTAAAATTGATCTATGCCTTGTGCGTGGACATTTTGTTTGCTCTTTTCTATCACGTCTATTCAGCCACGGAATGCATACCTTTGTAGCCGAGTTACGCGTTGCTTCAGTATTCTTCGACTATTATTTAATAAAATTGTAGTGTTTATGTGCATTACGAACGCTCGTATAATATTTCATCTTCATTGAGTGAATATACGAGGTTAGCATCTCAAAGTGGCGCATATTTCGAGGTTTAAAGTTACTCCCTAAAATTATCCTGATAATTGAATTAAGGCCTATATCTCAAATCGTTCAAGAGAAATAAACCATTTCTTTGGAAATAATATGAACCTCGGTACGTTGCTTGGTTGTAAAAAAAAAAATTCAATGATTAATTTTTAGGAGGAGTGTTGAATTTAAGTATTGTTTTTCTATTTTTGCCAATCATCATGTGTTTAACTATTAATGCGACAAGTGAACCACATGCGAAAAAAATCATAACCGGGCCACCTTGAGGACAAGACCGCCATTAGGCACCACGTTATTTATAAGATGTTGCCATCTCGCACCTGTATCTAGGTTCCTGTTTAGGAACTTGGATCCGATGTTTTGTTTTTTGGCGCCCGGTTTTGAATGGAAAGTCGGAGATTGCTAGTCGAATTATGAACAAAAAATTATGCCTAAAAGTGCGAATGCGCCCTATGATTGTTAGTTATCAACCCAAACGGTTGGATGCGTAAAGAGTTTGGGTGTCCAGCCGTATGTCTCATTGCTTGCTTGCACATGTACCATTGAACGGAAGGTCGTAAAATACTGTATCATTTGCTCAAATGATCAACCACATTGTGTGTAAATATGGCAATTTTTGCGAAAACTCCCAGAGAGATGAGCTTTTAGCCTTGCACGGGCAATAATGTTTGATTCGACCGCCATAGTGTACTGGTAGTAGGTTCAAATAAAGGTGTCGATGATTAAATGTGTTTTTGTCTTTCAGCTGACGTTTAAACTTCCGACAATGCAGTTCATCTATTCTTCAAGCGGGGAAGGATAACCGTATGATATCACCAACTAGATTCTTTCTGGGGTAAGGAGGCTTGGTTTATTATACTGCTGGGCGACCAATGTAGCGTTTGAAAATAGTTTTCTTATTTATACTTAGACAATTTTTGCTGCCAAGAGAACTTCTATTATGGAAATGATATCTCATTATTTCTTAAAGAATTATAGTTCTTCCCCATCAAATTAAGACATATTGAAACAAATCCGCCGATAAATTACAATCAAATATTTTTAAAAGAATGTGCCACAGTTGGGGTATCAACGAATCGGAATCATAATTAGAATATGTTGTACCTGACGTGATTATACTTTAATTTGGTTCCCGATTTCGTGACAAGCTATCTTTTTGTTGGCGATTTCAAACATGCTTGAAATAAAAAACATGCCTAATAAATTTATATCTTTCAGCGACCTGCTAAACAAAATGCAGAAATCACATGGCGTTATTCATGTTTCTGAAAATGCAACCGACGCCACCACTCTCGTTCCTCCTTTTAACAGGTAAACCAGATAAAGAATTTGAGATGAAAAGGGGGAGGCCTGGTAATACCAATGTAACTGATTATAATACAACCCTGGGTGGTTGCGGGAGATTAGGCATGTGCTATGACACCAAATTACAGTAATGGGTTCTCTTTCTATCTCAAAATCTAATAGATTCTCTTTTGCCAACGAAGTCTCGAAATTTACTTATATGAAAAAACAAGTTTTAGATCAAGAAGTTTTCAAGGGATACGCTCTTACACCTCTTTCGTCAATGTCTGTGCTCAGAATGATCTCCCTTCTTTTATCGTTAAGTACTTTTCTTGGATAACGTCTTATATGACATGTATAATATTTGTAATATTTATTGTATGCAATTTAACATACGGTTTGTAATAGAAAGAACAATTAACTTAAACTTAAATAAAGTCGAAGGGACGCAGAATGGTCGGCCCTTGTCATGACCCTGCCCTTGGTTCTTCTTTCTTCGACCTTGTCCCTGATCTTGACCTCTATGATGATTTTTTTAAACTTGACACATTTAATATTTCTTAGGGACTCAGTGTGGGCGGCACTTATCACAACCATGCTCTTGGTTCTTATCTATCTATTCGACTTATGTCCTCGATCTTTAACCTTGACCCTTTATCTTTATGAATGGGTGGTCCTTATCATGACCCTGCTCCTGGTACTTCTTTATTTCACCTATGTCCCCAAGCTTTGAATTTGACCTTTATAATTACTCTTTGGCATTGACACTTTTATCATTTCTTAGGGACGCAGCATGGGCGGCCCTTATCATGACCCTGGTTTCGGTACTTCTAATTTTTGCCTTTATGGTGGCCCTCTCCATTCCACCTTTGACATAGAATTTATATGACCATGACTTTTAATCTTTTTCATTCCTTAGGGACGCAGAATGGGCAGCGCTTATCATGACCCTGCTCTGGGTACTTCTGCTCTTTGTCTTGGTAGTGGCCCTCACCATTCGACCTTTGACATTATTTTATTTGACCTTTTTATGTATGTATGTATGTATGTATTCCTTAGAGACGCGGAATGGGCAGCCCTTATCATGACCCTGCTTTTGGTACTTCTTCTCTTTGCCTTTATTATCGCTTTCTCCATTTGACCTTTGACATCAATTTATATGACCTTAACCTTTCATCTTTTATAATTTCCAAGGGACGCAGAATGGGCAGCTCTTATCATGACCCTGCTCTTGGTACTTCTGCTCTGCGCGGTGTGGTACTCGCAGATGTGGAAACATAAAGATAACTTCCACTGGTACTCGTCGCGAAGTTCCGTCACGCAAAATGGCGATATCTTCACGCCGGCACCACAAATGAATATTAAAGGTATGGGTTGTCGATGGTTTTTTGTTATGCCCCAACCCCAAAGTTGGGGGCCTATAGAGTTGGGGTGTCCGTCTGTCCGTCTGTCTGTCCGCCCGTCTGTCCGTCCGGCTGTCTGTCTGTCATCGCTTTCTTGTACGGGCTAGAACTTTTGAACAGAAGGTCATAGATACTTGGTTATAGGCTCAAATGAAAGGTCTTGGCGTGTAGATGTGCCTTTTGACAGTTTTGGCCAAATTTGACATACGGAAATTGGCCAAAATTGCCAGAGAAAAGCGGCTTTTTGAAATTTGAGCGTGTACGGGCTAGATTGTTTGAACAAATGGTCATGGAGACTTGGTCATAGGCTCAAATGAAAGGTCTTGGCGATTAAATGTGTCTTTTGACAGTTTCGGCCGAATTCGGCCAACGGAAACTGGCCACAAATTGTAATTCTTTAAAACAATAGCAAATACGAGATAGTCAATACCCCTTCGAATCGGGGGGCAGTTGGGGCCTTTTCACGTTTCACAAATACTTCCTTGATAGTTTAAAAACAGGGTTGCTTTTGATTTTGAACATGTCATCGTTCCAAAACAGTAGCCTACTGTTTTCAATTTTTAACAGTGAGTTTTTAGCCACGGCTTGCGAAGCAAACCGGGGATTGTGCCACCACTTTTCCGTTATTGATTCATATATATATATATTTGTTGATTTATTTATTTATTATCCCCCGTAAAAACGAGGGGATATAGGGTTGAGCTTGTCCGTCTGTCTGTCTGTCCGTCCGTCT
>LQRL01171078.1:21572-34259 GCA_001703475.1 Hydroides elegans | reverse complement strand
AGAATGAGTTGGCATCCAATTTTGTGAACACACGCCCGTTTATTTTTCCGAGTGTCTCATCCACAGTTCTCATGCTGCTCCTTGGTCTGATTACATAGCGGTTCAACTCCGTTAAGTCGGTGCATATATCCTCACTTTCTTTGAATCACTTTTCGGGACCACAACGATGGGTGCGCACCACTCGCTTACTTCATTTGCACTTAGTTTCCGGATGACACCATCTCTCACCATCTTATCCAAAGTCTCTTTAACCTTGGGGAGTAGAGGTTGCGAAATCCTACGCGGTGCTGTGACGCTGAATGGTCGCGCGTGCGGTTGTAACTTGATACTGTATTCCGCACTGTTGATAGTTCCTAATCCCGTAAACAGTTTCGGGAACTTCGCCTTGATTTTTTCTTTATAATCCAGTGGCGAAGTTGACGGAGGGAGATCTGAGGTGATCTCCTTTGTGCGTTTGAGAATGCTAAGTGCCGTTATTGCGGGTTTCCCTAGCAACGATTTCCTTAGTCTCTCAACGACGTACACTTTTTGTGTCGATTTACCATTTTTACCGTTGGCGATTTCCGGTTCAAACATTCCGATAGTTTTTAACGGCTTATCATTTGCCCCGAGAAGAATTTGGTCCGCTTTTCGCAAAATGGTATCTTTTGCAATTTTCGCATAGTCCGAATGACCAATAACAGTAACATCCGCCCCGAGTCTATTTTGAACGAGATCGGTGTATCATTTACGGTTAATTCGATATCCCAGTTATCGTCACTGACCTGCGATATGTGAACGGTTCCTAAAAATCCTTCTTCGTCGGAATGCGCGCCTATCTCCTTTATATGCGATTTTCCGGTTTTACACATTTTGCCGAAATGTCCGATTTTTTTGCACACGTGACATTCGAAGTCACGTGCTGGGCACTCGGCGTATTTGTGTGGACGGTTCCCACACCTGTGGCACACTTTTTCCTTCCGATTTTTCGGTTTCCCCCCGGTTTCCGGTTTATGGGGACGCGCCTGTTTTTTGTTGTTTTTGCTTCCTAATGACATCCGCCCGCACTGAAGAAATGCCACTTAATTGTTGTGACTGCTTCACCACCATCTCCTTCGAACGAACCTTGTTCAGGGCTGTATCCAGGGTGAGTTTTTCGTCGAGTTGGAGCGATTCGCTTAGCCTTTTATCCCTTATTCCAACGACGATTTTATCGCGAAGAAGTTCGTCTCTCTTTTCGCCATAATCGCAGTGTTCGATTAGGGCGTAAAGGTCTGTGACGAAGGACTCGATCGACTCCCCTTCGAATTGGTTGCGACTATTAAATCGCGCCCTTTCGAAGATCACGTTTCGGCGAACCACGAAGTGTCCGTTAAATTTGTCTTTGACTGTGGCGTAAATTTTGGATTCATTTTCGTTTAGTCCAAACATTAATAGTATATCCTCGGCTTGAGGTCCCATAGCGTAGATAAGGGTGTTCACTTTTTGTACATCGTCCTTTATATCCGCTACAGTTATATACCGTTCGAACCTTTTTATCCATTTTTGCCACTCTTCAGGCTTCGCGAAATTTAATTTCTCCGGTGGTTGCACTCCAGCTTGAGCCATTTTTATTGTGATTAAATTTTTATTTATCACAATTTATAGAATATTAATTTATATTAATTATTCCTTCAATTAGCTTTACCGCTGCCACCATGTAGGATTATCGATATCATCAGAAGACGTAACAACTATTATTTGACTGCATTTATTTACATCTATTGATACAGTGATTCTACAGTTATTTTACAGTGATTAAACATAAGACGTCGGTTCCTTATATATGGAACGATCGCAACCACAAGAGGTGGAGTCATAGGATGGTATTCATATGATGATTACTCATTAGACATTACACATATAGCTAATACTACACTCAAGACTTCCTTTCATTAATATTAATTCATACCAGATGATTAATTAATACTTTATGATTGGCTAGAACTTAAGTAATGTTGACTTTGTTCACTTTGTTCCTTCAAATGTATATGATTTCGATGCTATGGTTTGCGCCTGTGGCTATACTATTATTTCCATGTATGAAAAGTTATGTATAAAGCCGCTTTCACACGAAACTAAGGATAACAGGCAAAAAGTGCTAGTTATACATATTATCCATATATAATAGAGTGTCTTTCATTTGAGCATCTAATGTTATTGGTTTATTATTTATAATTTTAAACATATTCAATGGTTAAGACCAGTTTAGTCTGCTGAAACCGAAGTGGCCCACTTTTCAAAAGTGACCCCAGCGCCATGTCAAAATTTTTAGTGTGAGGTTTTGCTATCAAAAAGTTGTGCTATATATTTGATAATTTGCCCTAATATAAATAAGACATACACCTATATTGGAACCTAATTTCATAATTTAATCTCTATTTGATCTACCTAAATTACACACGTAAAGTTGAAAAAGGCACCAAAAGTGACCCACTTATCAAAAAATTCTTCTACTTTATGTTTTTGTGCATGGTCATAAATAATCTTGTTCTCACATATAGACTCTAAGTCTTTCACAGCATAGACTTCTAGTTTCTATTATTTTTGAACTTGCGTTTTGTCTCTCAGAAGAATCTAATATTCGAAATTTAGGATAGATAAAAAAGATAATGATCATATCTCTTGTGAAGTCAAGAAAAAAACCATTTATAGTATTTATTGATATTTTAAAAGTGAAAAGAAGCAGGGACTGAAATTCCCGTTGACAAATGTAGAAAAGGGTTAAAGACATCTTTAGAATATCATTCAGTACATTAGATTGAATAATTAGAAAGGGCAAGTATGGTCAAAAGCCTAGACGGAAAGAAAAAAGAAACGTTAAAAAATGATGCTTTACAAAATCCATCCCTCGAGTGATCATTCATTTACAGTCAGATGATGAGATCAGCAACTAAAAAGTCTAAAAATATATAATTATATATATTTGTTGGGGGTTCGAACGAGTCCAAGTACAGTTTGTATTTTTCAGGTACAATCTACCAAGTATATTAAATTTAAAATAGGAACCCAACGCGCATAATACATTAAATTGTCATAGATGGTCAATTTATTTAGGCCAAACTATAGATCTATTAAAAATTATTTTCAATATGCACAAAATTAATGTCCTAAGACAACAAAAGTGCCGATTTGTTTTTCGAAAAGAGCCGAAGTTTTCAAAGGGGCCGAAATCGTAGATGCCGATGTGTGTTTAAGGCCCGAAGTGTCTCAACGTGTCTGAATGTGGTTTTAAGATGTTACACTGTTTGTGTTGCCATGACCTTGTGTAGTTTGAGGCTAGTTGCATCAATATGATTGCATCTTTGATCATTCCATCTTATTCCAAGATTTAATTGCATATGAATAAAACATGCATTTCATTAACAGCATAGTATTCAATAATTGATAAATATTTATTGACATTTTGTTTTATCGCGGAATGACCTTGACATTGAACGGTTTCGGACACCATACCGAATCTCTTGAAGGTTCCTCGTCCAATTTATCCATCCCATCTGGCGGATAAAATCGAAACCTTTTCACAAGATTTCCGGTGAATAAAAACAACTCCTGCCTTGCCAGAATCTCACCGGGACAAGCTCGCTTTCCAAAGGAAAACGGGAAGACACGTGGGTGCTTCTCAAATCGACCCTCTTTATTGATGAACCTTTCTGGTCGAAATACATGCGGATCACCCCATGTTTTCTCATCCATGTGGCACGCTAAAACATTGGACAGGATCATTGAGTTTCTCAGGATTGTGAATCCGCATAGCTCGGTATCTTTGTCGCATGATTGGTGAAGATTGAATGGAAGAAGAGTAAAGTAACGAAGAACCTCGGCTAGAAAAGCTTCCAAATATGGCAATTGGTCTTTGTCACTGTGTCGGATGGGTCCGTCTCCAGTGTTCGCTGCGATTTCGTTGTAGAGCTTCTCCTGGATATCTTGACGATTGGCAAGAATCAGAATCGTCCATCTTACACCTAGGTAGCACAAAAGAGAATGAAACAGTATAATGATATGTTAATTTAATGTTTATTTAAAAATGTTATGGGCTTCTTATATTATAGCATATGCATGTTTGTCACAATATTTAATTTCTTTGCATGAAGTAATTGAGCACACCCTATAAAGAAAGAGTCCATCGCGTATTATCTGGATCGGCTTTTCGAATTTAATCGTTAACATATATATTGGATTATAAGCAATACCACACCTAGAACTTTGCAGAAAGTGTGTGTTTCTTCTTGTTTCAATATAAATATTTTTTTTTGCAATTTATTTGAAAAAAAACTATAAAACAATAAATAATCTACCTGTTGCACTAGATTCCAATCCACCTATGATCAAGTCGCTTAACACGTGCTTGAAAACATCGATATCGACATCCACCTTGTTCTTCTGCCCATCCAAGTTATTCGCAAAGTAGCTTTCAACAAAACTATCCGTTCGTTCTGGATCAAAATCCCTTAACAATGGTATCGCATGCTCTTCCATAAAATCAATGGTCCCTTTGGCACCAGTAACGAATGTTTTGTGAATACCGCTAAATGGCGGTATAAAACGTGGCAACGGAACGCTGTCGATTACCGTTGTAAAAAGTACGTTTTTGATCGCATTGTCCACGTTTTGTAACAGGGCCAGTGCTTTTGGATCGCCATGGTCAAGACGTTTGTTAAGTAGGATATGAGTCATAACGTTAAGTATCGAAGTATGTATAAGATCACGTAAATCCATATAGTTTCCGTCTTTTAATATAGCACAAACAGCATCAATTTCTTCCAATATCTTATCCTCGATAACCGTTTAACCCATACCGAGTTTCTTTAAAATCGCCATACACGCATTCCGTTCCTGAATCAACGTCGCATTATATTCCCGCGCGAATAAACCGTGCATTTGCTTTGTTCGAATACGCTGCCATGAATACTTATCGGTCATACCGCGGTGTGAAAACTCCGCTGGGCGCGATATGGATTCGCGTATTGCCTCATAGTTGTTCAAAACGATTATGGATTGCGGTCCCATATATAGACGATATATTGCACCGTAGCTCTTCGATATCTCAAGCAAAGCGTCAGCTGTTATATCAACACCATGCTTGTAGATTGTTCCTATCAACGGTAAAGGATAAGTTCCCGGTGGTATGTTTGAGCGACGTGATTTTTGTGAATGTTTATAGATAAATATTGTAATAAATATCGCGATGAGAATTGACCCAGTCACTGTATTGAAATAGTCCATTATGATTTCTGTGTTTTCCAGTTTGTTGAATCATTCATAGGATGCTTGATCAATATTTAAATATTGTGGTTCCATTTCTGTACAAAACATTAAAATACCATCAAAATCATTTGCTCAATCCAATATCTATCCAGATTTCCTTAAAACAAAGCTATAACATTAAGAGTTGCAAACAACAGTAATTCTAAGTGTATCGTGTGTAGGACTAAACAACTAGAGAAGCTAACTTTGTACTGTTCTATTTATGTTTCGAGGTCATTATTATCTTAAAGTGTTTACCATATTTGCTTTTAACCAGACCCATGAAAATCGATAGATGTCAACTCTCACAAAAGTTCATAGAAAGTCTAATCAATAGCTATCATCTTTAATGCATTAAAGGTCATGTCCATGTAGCTACTGTAAATGCTATCCATGTTTTAATTGCACTAATATACATGTTTATTTTTCATGTTTATATATAGCGTGACCTTTAAACGATAAAGTGACCAGAACTACAGTAAGAACCGTTTATCACTTGATGACTTCATATCATCATTCCGACAAACTTATCACCGCACGCCCGCACGCTCAACGCTTAATGCTTGCCAATGTGCTTTTGCTTATACACATGCTCGTATAATCAGATTGGATTTGCAAAGGGTTTATGATATTCCATTTCTCATTCAGGACACTTTAGCACTTTTTAAAAGCTAGCGTTCCGAAAATCAACTAGCGTTTATGAATTTTCCTTAGTGAATGGAAAATGCAAAGTAGGACGGTTGCGTTTCAAAAGGCACATTTAACTACACCATAAGAAAATGATATTCTAAAGAAATTATCCTTTAACTCACTTACAAACCTGAAGTATCGCTTGAATAATAATTCTGTGATAAAATACTGGTGAAATAGGTATTGTTAAATTTTTCGTAATTTATTAAAATGATATTATTATCACATTTATCATGCAGCACAAAAGCAAGGAAAAATGACTTAATGTTTGATTGTTAGATTGAAATTGTGTTTTATAAAAAATGTCAATGTACATTTCTTTTCAGTTTTGTTGTGTATATTAATTGCATACGTGATGTCCTCTACTTTTGAATCAATCGATGGATAAAAACAAGCTAAAATGATAAGCCAGGGGCTAAATCATTAAAACTTTTCCGATAAATATTGAATACTCATTAACATTCAAACACTTTTTACAACCACTTATACAAAATACCACCTTGTAATTTTAATCAATCTACACTCTACAATTGTTAAAATATCTTAGCGGAAAATTAAAAAGAAGTTTATCATTGCACCATTCTGACTCAAGCTCCCCTGTTTCAAAAACTGGTTTACGTATAGACTTTATTATAGACTCTGACGATGTTACATTGTCTGGGCATGATGCAACTGGAAACTGCCGCACTCTAGCTGCTTTCTGAAGTCTAATCGTACCCGTATACATTAAACTGCATTCTGCCAGCGTGAAATTGAATGAGTTCCAAAAATGCGTCTTCGGGATATCCAATGTTCTTAAATTATACTCAATAACTGCTTCGTCAGATGCTTTATATGCGTCACTCCATTTGTATTCCAAGCAGGTATTTCGACAAAAATTGGATATGTTCTGTAAAAGTTCTCTATATAAATCGAGCTCAATTTGAAAACTCGGACCTTGCACTTCTATTAGATGATCTAATCTGTCTGTGAAATAATCATATAATTCATGATCACCGGGTGAAAATTGCCTATAAGCGAGTTTCATATTTAAAGTGTCGGTTTCAGATCGTTCGTCGTTGTGTGATAATGATTTTTTCTTTGATTTATTATTGAGCGTCGCGTATAAGATGTCTTTCACCTCCCAGTTGAAAAGACGTTTCATTATGAGCAAGCTCTCATCAAACTTTTCTAAGATAATAACAAATTGAAATTTATCAGTTATTTTGGAAATATAGTCCTTTAGATCATCATTCTTTTTAGAAAATCCAAACGCATTTAACTGTCCCTCTCGTATCCAACTGATATGATGATCTTGGATATTTAAGTTATATCTATCATCATCACCCAATAGAAACGTTTTGAACGGATCCTCAAAATGTGTCATGTTAAATTTGTACGGTAGCTTAAAATAGTTGAATGCTGATTTCAAACGTGAAAATGGTTCTCGTATCGATGCTATTAAAACAGTATCCGGATGCATATATGCCAATGGATACACATCATCATAGTGAGTATGATCCGCCATTAGGTTATACCGTGTAAAATTATCCTTTCCAATGTATTCATACAGAAGATTCGGCGTCGCTTTATGTGGAAAGGCCTGTCCCCATTTGCTGCAGTAAATGGCTATTTTTAGACGATGACGTAATCCGAAGCGATACAGGATGTTGTTGACAGTCGTACTACCGGTTTTATGGATTTTCAAATAAAATATGTTTTTCGTCATTTCTTCAGTGCTTATGATATCATGTTTATTTCCTATAATTACCTCAGCACTGTCCCTATCTATCGCGTCGTTTCTTACAGTGCTAGCCTCTGAATTTCTAGTAGTTGCAATAATGACATTTTTATCTTCTATTGGGTTGAGCAGTAGGTTATCAATGGAATTATTCTTAATTTCGAAATCACTAGATTTTGTGTCTTTGTGGGTGTCAAATCCATTAATATCAACTGTATATGTACTTTCGTTGACTGAAAGCGGTTCTCTGATTTCTTCGGTAACTATGATTGCAAGCAATTGATATATCCTAGCGATGACAATAAAAATTATTGTAATCAAAAGAACCTTGATGATATCTTTGTTCCGTGATAAACGCATTTTGTTTTTATAGCAGTACTTTATTCATTCAAAATATGCTACATTAAGATATGTTTTCTTTCAATTTATTGCATGTAAATATCGAAATCCATTTCATTTGATCGATTGAAGAAGTCACCTTTTGCAAATATTGCTTTTGCATCAAAAATGAAATATTATGATGTGGCTTAAGACCATATGAGTTTTCTTAAATTGCTGCGAAATCGAAAGAAATTATTGCAAACACAGTCCACTGTGATTTTGCTGCGATTGCGATATTTTCTATTTCGCAGCGATTTATTTTTTTTAAAAAAATGGCCCGTACCTTAAAATAAAATGTCAAAGTGTGTGATAAGGTTTGTGAAAATACAAAAACAAATTTATATATATTCTTGTTTATATGGTTTTCGGACGAAAATAAGGAATTTTAAGACGAAAATTAGGAATTTTAAAACGAATTATTTTCAATGTAATCTTATATATCGACGATATTTCTATTTGTATTTTGTATGTAGCAAGTGCAACAAACATAATGAAAAATACTTTCAGTAAGATGGTTAATTTAGACAATAATTGTAAAATATATCCTGTAAAATCAACGAAATCATATTCCAAAGATTGAAAGTTTATAATGCATAATCAAAATAAAACATAAATATCGATCAACTGTGACAAATATAATTTCATTTATATCTCGCAATAATCAAAAGTATGAAGCATGACAATAAAACAATATAAGTTTATTTATAATATTTGAAAGTAGCAATTATCACGGATATGGAAAGAACATCTAAAACATATGATATGATGTCGGTTTGCAAAATAATTAGCTATGAAGTTTGTTTGTTCTTATTTTCAGCGTGGGAATTCCGGATTTATAAAGATTAATCATTTCACGGTTTTTCATCAAGTTCAAATTCAAACCTGTTAAAAAGAAATAGAACCATTATGATTATGATTTCAAGAAATAGATACAGGACTATTTCAATAACACGAATTCATTTCATAAAAATATAAGCTTTAAGAACTGCTAAGCATATTACAATCGGTATCGTTATTGATATCTAAACTTATCCTAAACCATATCAATAATTACCGAGGTTCCTCCAGGGGTTGTCTGGCTTCTTGATCAGACTTTGTGCTTCTTGGACGTGATACAGTCATATTAATATTAAGGCTTGGCACACATTGCTGACTTCTTTCATGGTCTTGCAACGAAAGACTCTCTTGCATTGGATATTTTCCATCCGTACCATCTTTTCGCGTTTGTTGCGTCTTTGATTTCTTGTTCGATTTATTTTCTTTGGCCGATTGCCCTGTTCGTTTTTTAGTTGTTTTGAGATTTTGAGAATCGCTTTGATGATTGGAAATGGAACCTTTTGGTGCAGGTCTAGGGTGCCTATGAATTTGTGGTTGTACTTTTTCACTCTCAGAAACATGTAGGGATGTGTCCTCTTTATTATTACTGCTTAATTCGATCGCATCTGTCGATCGATTCCTAGATTGCAACACTACATATGTCTCTTCATGGTCTTTGCGAGAACTTGGATCAATGCCAGATTCTATATCAGTAGCTAGTAGGGTTTCCCTTGTTTCAGGGGCGGCATCTTTATAAACCCCTTGTTCCATTTTTGAGACAGAATACACACCCATCTCCGTATCCATTTGTTGTAAGTTCTTCCTCGCTTTGCATAAATATATAATGGTCGTGATTAAAGCCGATATGATTAAAAGGCTAACTAATGCCAAGATACATATGAATAGAAGGTTGGTAGAGTTTAGTCCGGATTCTGGTTCTAATGTTGGCTTTTTTGTTGGAGATATGAATGAGGCAAATTGAGATGTTGTTTTCGGTTGCATATAATCTGGAAAAGGAGCAGTAAAAGTTAAATTACGAACTTTTTTTCTTAATTCTAATATTCATTTTTGGATTTCGTCACAAAATACGAAATGGCAATTAACAGTACCTCTTAATTAGACAGAGCAAATATATTGGCATTTACAAACCAACCGTTAATCGATCATATATGTAACTGCTACATCGCAAGAATACGGATTTGGAAAACAAAATATTTATAGTCTATTTATCAGCATAAATCCTATAAAGCCATGTATTTGTTATACAGCTTAATACCGACGCTACAATGCATTAAATAAGTCACTATAATATCGTTACAACAATTTAAATTCTATTAATTCCTTAGCATAGAAAAAAACGATGCATCACATTTTCTTCATATCTACTCACCCGTGCAGAGTTCACGACAGAGATCGTGATTGGTTCTACACAAGAAAACGCAGTGTTCGCATAAACTGATGACTACGTCACAATAATGATCCTTCGGGCACTCGGATTGAAGGTTGCAATATTGCATCATTCATTGTATATCTGAAATTATATAAATGCATTATGATATCATTTAGTTAAAAAAACTCAATATATAAATTCAACCTTTATTTACTGTTTTATATTATAATAAACATTAACATACGTGCAATGTACCTAAAAACATTGTATAAAGACATCCGTGCGTCTCTCAGTACCTTTTTGCAGGGACATTCACAACGGGTATTATGACCTTATGATCCATGTCATGTGACACAGTCAAAGGCTTATAAAATTATAAGCAATATACGTCACTTCCTATGACAGACATCTGGTGGTTGATATCAAATTATGCCGTTTTGGTGTAATTACATGACGCCTCACATGTTCAGGTCCTGAACCCTGTCTTAAAAAGGTACCATTACGACGCGATAAAGACCAATTTACTTGAGGTATAATTTCTATGGTCTTTATAATCAACCTGCTAAAATGTTATAGGCGGCTCTCCACCGGGGTTGGGGTTACGCCGGTTTGGGATTTTGTACGTTAACCATATTTATTACAGCATGTCAGTATTTATTTGACTTACGATCAGGTATGTTATCAAAAATATATATGGAATAATAACCGAAGGGTCCTAATCAAAATGGTTGTTGGCCCGAGGGATAGGGAAAAGTAATGCCCAAGCCCGAAGGGCGCGGGCATTACTTTGTCCTATCCCGAGGGCCAATAACCATTTTGATTAGGATCCTGAGGTTTTTGTTCCTTTTATTACATGGATTTCTGCATTTTTTGAACACTTTTCCGAGTTTGTTGCGTGAACTATATTTGCGTAACGTTTGCGTAACTTTACGTGACGTTGCGTAAAACGGCTTTTTTCGAAACAATCTCCCTACCTTTTCGGATAGTGCTTTCGAAACTGGTCTATCGGTTTATGTAGATATAAGAGTACGTCCGAAGTCACTTGATGTTATTCAAAAGAGTCTTTGGACATATTCTTTCAGTTTGGTCGTATTTTGTTATAGATACTTTCGATTTCTTCGCTCCTTTGGATGCATTATATTCACAATTTTTCATGTCGTTAATCACTCCATACATCTGGGCCTATATGCATAACGAGGATTGAACTTAAATATAAGATTAAACTTAAATATAAGTTTACCTACTTACGTAAGTAGGTAAACTTAATTTTTTGCATAAAGTTAAACTTACGTAAGTAGGTAAACTTATATTTAAGTTCAATATCAACTGTCTTGTGTATTTTGATTGGCTAAATTTAAGTTTAACATGAAAACTTCTGGAGAATGACAAAAACATTTTGATCTGTTGAAGTGGAGATATGGTTAGGTTTTTAAAACTTACGAAAAACATTTAAAATCGTTTCCTAATGTTTCAAACACCAAAATATCAATGTAAAACGGTCTAAAACGATACTTTAAAGCAATTTTTGAAAACATCTAAACGTATCGAATTTGTTCAAAACGCAGTAAAAATCAATATAAATCATGCATAGTGATTTGTTTTGGTCATATATTCGACTAAATTTATTTTCAATCATCAAAAATTATACAACTTCAGGCTAAAATCAACGAAAAAGTATTAATCTTAAAATTTAAGTAAGCTCCGTATCAAACTTAAATTATTGAACTTAAATGGAGATTTAAGTTTGATATAAGTTTAATCTTATTTCATGCATATGGAAGCTGCATATTTAAGTTTAAACTTATATATAAGTTCAATATTAAACTTAAATGAGATTTAAGTTTAAACTTATTTTTTATGCATATGGCCCCTGCTTTAAACTTGGCATTTCGTCGATTCTATCCATAAATGCTTCATCAATATTAACTTATTTTTTCACATCATCATTTTGATTCCTATATTTAATCACAAATCCTTAAGATTTATTCCTTTTATGTTAAATGTCGAGCTTATTTCAGTCCCTTTTCAAATGCTGTTCTAATTCAAGGCTAGGAACATGCTTATACTTTTATTAGCGTTCGGTTTATTAACTTTATACGTTAAAATACAAAAATATAAAATTTGTTTTCATAAATATGTGTATATCTTTCACATTCTTTTCCGTAACTGCAGTAAACAAAATGTCATTACGTAGAATTTGAATTTTGACGTCACAATTGCAATACTAGGGCAGGTTAACGAGTACTTTTGAGCAGGCGTGTGCGTGTCCTACATCTCTCTCAGTGGTCATAACGTACTAGTACATGTGCGGTTAGTAGAGAATGACCCCGTATACAACAGACGTCAAAGCGGCATCCGCGCAGCCGGGGTTCAAATCCTGACAGGGCGAATTTTATCTTATTGAAATGATTTAGCCATTTTTATT
>LQRL01171078.1:736-21562 GCA_001703475.1 Hydroides elegans | reverse complement strand
TTTTAACAAAAAATATAAAATGACTACGCACCCGGGCATTATCACAAAAGATAATGACCGGGTTGTAATGCCCTGAAAAATGCCTCAACCATGTAATAAACCGGTATATTGAGCTCTTTTTATCGGTGGAAAAAAATACATCTTATTGTAGGATTGATTTTGCTATTATTACCTAAACAGCTAAATATAGAAAGAGAAAGCTCAAGCTTTAGATTATCAATGTTTGCAATGTCTACACGAAGACTATATGAAGAACAATATTTGCCAATACAATAACGGTAGGCATTATCTGACAATTGTATTTCAGAACTAAGAATATACTTTAACTGTTTAGGATCATTTTCCGATGTTATTATAAAAGCAAAAGAACATGTACATATATTTTTCTTTCAGAATGTACACACTCATTTTAACCTTTCAAAACGAACATACCTTGAACAGATTTATAATTCTCAAGATACATTACTGCGTTATCACATGTACGGACAACGATTTCATATATTCATTTTTGTAGGTTTTACTTATATATTTCTAGCCAGTGACATTATTCCTTGTTTTTGCACAATTATCCATCTTTTTAATGCAGTATTCCTAAAAGCAAATGAACTCCCAAATAATATTCAACATATAAACTTTCTGATATTAGGATAATGATTTAGGATTGAAGAGCAAGGTACGTTTACTAAGCTCTATTGTTTTAAGAAATAGTTTTGTAATAAAGGCCTGCTCTCTTTGATTGCTTTTATTAGGCTGTTGGAGCAAAGAGTTCACCGGTAATTTCGTAAAACCTTACGAATGATATCGCGTTGTTTCGTATCTATTTCTCTTCGTACTGAGAGAATAATCTTTACGGCAGGGTTATCATTTTGATAGGGATGTCAAGATAACGTCCTGATGAAACATGAAAATAAACATATGATGGTGAACACGATCATTCATTGAGCAACGCAATCAAAGAACGATATTCATATTACTTGTGCTTAAGCAGGGATGCACATGAACCCAAAATTGACCATCATCCAAACGACATTCGCGCGGACAAAATTAGACTGGCGCAATTTTCAACTCTAATATATCATATTCTGAGCATCAATTGTTTTAAAGAAATACGTTCGTCGCACCTTAAAATCGCTATAACACGATCGCCAACTAAACTGTCACTCGCGCGAACAAACGACGGTCGCCTATGCGATTGTGCGACCGCTTAGGTACACTCCTGTTCAAGTGTTATACTGACAAAGCTATATAATAATAATTGTAATATGTCTGATTATACATATGTTTAATATACCTTTTCGTTAACAAATAGCTTACCATTAACATGAACATTCATATCCAGTTAATTCATTGAATACTGATTTTATAACACTTTTAATCCCTTAACAAACTATTTCACATTTTGTTGCAATGTAATAAACATTCCTATGTTTCTTGGCCTACTAAAAAATATAAATGATCTATGTGGTTATAAGAGCATGCAAACTCAATATCAGTGTGGTTATATTACAACTTGGAATGGATAATTACAATATTGGAAAATATCTTGCAAGAACGCAAAATAATTAAAAAGAGCACCTTATGACCCATTTTCGAGGAATGTTAAATATCTAATGCCAACCCTTTTACATGTAGTTATATTTCACTTTAAATACGTATCTACATATACTCCCTTCGCATATATTCCTTATAATTGAATAATGGTAGTTATTTTTGTAATAAAGTAAAACATGCTGTTACTTTAATATCGTTTCATAGAATCAAAATTAAAGGTATGTAGCCGTTTTCTACATTGCTTCTTTTGGGTCCATATTTGCAATCAAACATGTTTACAAATCATAGCATAAATGCAGTTTTCATAATAATCGATACGTGGATTTATGTTTTGAAATTAAATTAGAGTGTTCATCAGTTACTCATGTTCGGAACTATCCCTGTCCTCAATTATACTATGATAATAAATATGCTCGGACAATGCAATTATTTTGTATTTGAAAAAAATCCTTTTATTAAACATAGATAAACTTGATTAAATATAGCAACTAGTATCGTAAAGGATCGCAACTAGTATTGCAAAAGATTATACGCCCAATCTTTGCATGCCTTATTATAATATATTACTTATAAAACAAGTTGGTTATATTATGTTTTTGTTATACATTAATTATTTACACTAGATTGGTGCAGTTGTTTTTGAAAAAGAATGATGATCTCATATTCCACACTGATATTTTCACACTGATATTTTCTATAAGAAATCCCCAATTGTTTAATATCATATTTTGCATTACAGTTACACAATTGAATTTTGATTAATATAATAAATGTGAAATATATGTTAACATTGATCCCTAGAGGGTATATGGTTTAACAGGCAAGTATAACGAAGGATACACACATAAAAAGGATTGATTTTCAAACTAATTAAAATGACTAGCCGTTCAAATTTTGTTTTTATAATTAGCTACTTTTAATATATATTTTTTTAAATTGTAATAAGCCATTTATGCTGTATGAAAAGTTTTCAAATTTGAATTGTGTACATGAATGTTTTCACTATCTTAATTTTTGCTCTACACATTGTTCCTGTCTTTTTATCAAATAATCGATACAATTAAATATATATATATGCCATGTTGTTAGTGTGATAGTATGCAGTCATAACAGTCGCTCCGTAGTATTACAGTAAATGCATTTTTGTGGTGATTCCATTTTTTGCTGTATTTCACATATTTTTGGCAAATATCCGTAGTATTACAGTAAAGCTCGATGCATTTTTGTGGTGATTCCATTTTGCGGTATTTCACATATATTTGGCAAATATATGTTAATTGTTAGGTGTTTCACTTTACCCACTTGAAAAATACAATTTCGTCATAGTTTTTCCTTGAACAATGTCATTCTTTGGGTATTTTGGTAAGGAAATGATTATATCATTGAGTATATATGCGTGTTTGTATGATGTCCAGAGGTTTTCTTACCACATGAATAATGGTCATGTTGTAGTAAATAAGTACTTGTTCTTAAATGAAATATTAAAATGTGTCTTAAATGTGTTTAATTAATAAATATAGTTTTTAAATACAGTGAAGAGTGAAGAGTGAACACCAAACACATACTACTGAATAAATATCACAGATCGTCTTTATTGACAAAATCAACATAATTAAATATACAAATAAAAAGTCAAATAATATACAAAAAACATATCAATGTTTTTACAGATTGTACAAAATATTCATATAAATAATTTTGTAAAGAAACATCAGCATGTTTTCATACATATAACATCCATCCATAGGATGTGCAGTGAAACATAAATAAACATGATTTAATTTGTCTAAACGACACTTCATTTGATACATTTTTAATAACTAAGATGTATATATATCAATCTTAAAAGTGTACATATGTGCATCAATATAATTATTTTACACATGGATTCAGTGGGGTTATTGAAACTACAATGGTAGCTTAAACTCTATCATACGAGACAATTATGATGTTTTCAATCAAAATGTTCAACTGACATGTACAAATAAATACAGATTATATGCTAATTTTCTGGATCATGACCCATCAACGAAGAGTACCCCACGAGCTGCTCCCCAAAAAAGCTGTTCCCCACCAAATTCCAGCTGGCTTGGAAATTTTGAGCAAATTCATTCTAGCTTGGAGATTTTAGCAGATTGAGGAACACCTTTTTTGATAATTTCCTCATTTTCGTAATAAATATTGAGAATAATTATTTCAAACTTGATTAAGCCTGCTTGCAATTGTATAATAAACTGTTATTGGCAATATATGATAGGTATTTTAGATATATTCAACTTTTTCATTTTCGCAAAAGGTGTTCCTTTTCTGTTCCAAGCTGGCTAGAAAAGGAGGAACAGCCCAGCTGGCTTGGAAAAAAGGAACACCTTTTTACAAAATATTTAAGTTCAAAAACCATTATTTTGATGTTTTTCATACTTGTAATGTTGTTTTAATGTGATTTGACAACTTTTTGAAAAATGTGTCGTGGGGTACCCTTCATCAACATCATACATTGGTTAATCAACTAGACACTAATGAGAACACAATCGTATAAATTACGGCTAAAACAGTTCTTTCTCTGTTATCATCATCAGATTCTAGATTCTAACACTTGGTGCCAGTTTTCGCCTAGATTCCAGCTTGGCATTCAGTTTTTCTGCTACACAACTAAGCATGCCTCCAAGTAGATTGTAGTTTTGTCTCTTTCTGCTGTAGAGCATTTTATGGAAACTCTCGCTTCTGGACAGGAGATGAGTCATATTCTGCAGGAAAAATCCATCGCAGTAACTTGCCAGAGCATGGGCTTGGTGCAACTGTTTAAATAAAAAGAGAAAAGGAAACTAGATTGTATTCAAAAATGAAAGTAAAATTATGCCCAATCACATATACACAAAGGAAAGAGTGGTTTTGAAATATATCCGGTCTTTGTTCAATAATATATAACTATATCAAGGAGTGGCGAAAAGATGGAATCTCTACCACAAAAGGAAGGAGTGTTTTATTGCAATACACTTATTAATTAAATGAAGTTCAACATGATACCTGCATATATTTTAACACATTTATACTACATTATTTTTAGACTAATCCTGAATTCAGTGTTAATAACAATCCTATGCAAATTATCTGTTTTGAATCTTTAAAAAAGTTTTTATAATTACTTTTGCGTTTTTGTAAACCATCAGTGCATTATCCAAATGCATCTTGTCAACGCAGAGCGATTCACAATGTCGTTTCAGCCCTTCCAACTTGTAATGACGGGCCGCCGCATACAACTGTAAGAAAATGATGCTTTACTTGAAGCTTTACTTTATCGACATATTGCAATAATCATGAATGAATGTATTTGTTTATCAAATAAAATAAAGAAAAGGAAATTTAGATAATGTTTTGCTATTAAGGGTGTTGTTACATTTCAGTTAGAAAACGCAACTTTTAAAATGCCACTTATGCAATGTACGTGCTGTCTCATATGAAAATGTCTGGCGCGGAGCTGATATGATATTTACCTCGAAAATGTCTTTTGACTCAACGTTGAGATTCTTTGAGCCGCCACAATATAGGTACTTCAGGATATACTGTAACATAACATATAAAACAATGAATCTTTATGAAACAATATCACTTCTTAAACATAGACTATGGCATGGGTCTAGGTTGATGAAGTCTGTTTATCATTGTATTTGACTTTCTCTATATATTGTCTTAATGATTGTTTAATGCAACATCAAGATTACGTATCATAGCATAGTGAACTCATATAAGTTTCAAATATCTCAAATCTTCAAATCGTGATCACAACGCAAATAATCTATATTATAATATATTTCTATAACTTATTTATATAAACAAATTCCTTTCTTACCTGGAAAATCTTGAATCTGATATCATTGAGTTGAATCACAGGTACGTTGTCCCCATTGGCAGCCATGGGTGTGAGCATTTTATGGAAGCGAGTGGATGAGTGCATTAGGACACTTTTGTGGGCGTGGATGGTTTGGCCTTCCACGATGAATTTGACATCGGAATGGTCGGGGTTGTTAAGGTATACTGGATCTAAAAGAGAAAATATTAAGAACATTAGGAAAAGCATAATCTACTGCTAAAAATCGACGTGTACCTGTGGTCATGTACTAGCCATGTTTTATGTTGCTTTTGAATATTCATCTGTATGAGCTAGTATATAATTTTACAGTTCTATAGTTTTATTTTGCAATTCTAAATTATAAATTCAGTGAATGGCGTACGTCGAAATCTTATATCAATGATGCCTTAATTTCGTTCATGTGTTGTTTGGAAAAAAATGTTTTAAATGAAACTCACCGATTGAGTAAAATGTGTCCTCTACTCGTTTCAGTTTCGGTAGTGGTTCTTTGCCGTGTATTGAACTCAACACATTGCTCAGTTTCAACTTAAGAGGACCATCCTGCAATGATAAGATATATTTTGTATTCATAAATGAATATGATTTCTTAATAGCTTTAACACACTGGAACACTAAATCGCAATAATGAATGGCCCAAAAAATTGCGTAGAAGTTACCGAAATTTAAATAATTATTTTCCTTATTTCCAAAAATGTTACTACATCCTTACTTTGATTTACTCACAAATGATATGACATGTTGATTTTCGTTTTGGCTATTGTCTTATAACATATTTTTAAGACACTATATAATTCTTGAAAATGATAACAAAAATTATAGGTGATGCCTCTTAATTTACTCACCTTATTGATCTTGAGCATATCGAACATCAGCGGCACCACCCCTTGTACAAACTCCACAGTCACATCCTCAATCGAATACATCTCTGCAAAATCATCCAACAGCATCTCCAGATATTTATTCCTTCCCGCCTCAAAGGCATATTCGAGACAGCGACCCCAGGCAAACAGGGTCCAGGGAATGTGGCCTAGTTTATGGAGGTCGGTTGCTAGGTCAAGGAAACCAGCTTCGGCTGCGTTGTAGAGGGCATCCTAGAAACGAAAAATAAAACATATTTAAAAATTATTTTTTATGGCTCATTGATACCCTAGCAATCCTTAGCTTAAATGCGAGTGTGACAGTTGCTCCTACATTCTGTATACGTATCATGATTTTTTTTTAAAATTCATAATCGAAAGTTAACACGTTGGTTTGCAAGTATATTTCTATCCGTTTCTTGCTAAATCAATGTCATTTTAAGCTATTTACTCCATCTACAACTAAAGACTATACACTTTTGTGAATTTTTGTTTTTATCATAATAAAGTCGAATTATTACCTGGAGTACAAGATATTGCGGTTTGGTCAGCTTTGTGATAAAGGAACTACTGCGTTGCATGGGTGCATTGCTGTGTTTTGGACTGGAACTTCGCACCTCGTGCCTGGTCGTTGACTTGGTTGTTAGACTTGGCGTGTTTGCGCGGGCTGGTTTCTGAAAATAACAAGTTGAAAATTATAATTAGAATATGTCAATATATATACATGTATGGGTGCATTTTACCTGATCACATATAGTACATGTGAGTAAGGGGCCATATGTATATGGTACATTATTTCTTATGATTTCATTTGCGAATTTGTATCAATTATGGTTGTGAAGAATAATGTTCGGGATCAAGCATTGATATTTCCTTGCAATTCTAATTAATTCTTAACTATTATCAAAAATATAATAATTTTTAAGAGTCAAATTACCGAATGTTTGCTGCTGCCTTTCCTCGCTTTCCCGTCGAATGGCTCGTCAATGGTTTGATACACATCATCGGGTATCTCTTCGTAAATGTGATATTTACTCTAAAACATAATATGGTATAAATTAATATAATGTTTTGTGTAGTCATTGACTCAAGTACTAGACTTCTATTTGGTTTATATCTCATTTTTAAGTTAAAAGTTTTTTTTTTAAATCGAAGTGTCTAATTATAATTCAAAATGAGAAAAGATGTTAAGAGTTTTTAAGCACAAACACCACACCAGTCGTCTTAACTCGACCTATGATGACAAGATCAAATTAAGAAGTCATTAAAAATATGAGATTTTTACCTTTGGTAAATATTCGCTTTCCTTTGCTCCACCTTCTTGGAGAATTTCCTCTAGCGAAAGCATGCTCTCGGCGAGTGATGGCGGGGGACAGGTCAGTAGATATTTGAGCACTTCCCTGAAACAAAAATGAAAACAATTAAAGCGCGTGTTCACTGATTTTTTTCTCATGAGTTTGTATATTAGCTCAAATGAGCACTTATGTATGTAAATTTTTAGGTAAAGTAATCTTATTTCATTAATGATGCATATTAAAACAAATTTTGCATTATGCTTTCGAAGTTACTGTTTTATGGTAATGAATCCAAGGTTAATTGCCGAAAATATATTTAGGTATAATTGTATAATTTATACACTATCAAAATGATATCGATTCTAACCTGTGCCCATGCATAGCAGCCATACTAAAGGCACTTAGTCCACCCCGGTTGTAGGTAAGGGACACTCCGTTCTTAGGGGTCGTATGCAAATAAGGATCAGCACCATGCTCAATTAGGATGCTCACTAGCTCTAGATTACCTGAAAAGGAAAAAATATCATTTATAACACATCTATTTGCAACATGATTTATAAGAGCTTTGTCACATATGCGTTCATATAAATAGACCTAAAATGCCAAACTCGAGTGATAAATGTTACATTCTCAATAATATTCCAAAAGGCTGTTGAGATTCAATGACCTGACTAACTGTTATTTGGATTAATTGTACCCTATTGTATAAGCATATTATATTACTTATCACAGTATCAAAATTATTTGAATATCAAATCTGCAAATAATACCGCTATGATCTCTATAATATTTTTATCCATCGCATGATTAATTTGATTGAGTATTTATTATCCCTACCTGCAGCGCACGCCAGTTGCAACGGCGTCAGCACCACATTTTCTTCATCCGACCTCACACGTCCGTCCACCTGACTCCCCCTATCGAGTAAATGCTGCACTATGCGCGTGTGATGAAATAGCACGGCTAAGTGCAGGGCGCTCCATCCTCTGGTGATGGGGTGGATGCAGGGTTGGTGGATGGTGGTATCGGCTCCGATCTGTGAAAAATATATTTGATGTAGATTTTAGAGCGAAATGGACAGACAACCAGAAGTGTAAACGACGATGTAGATTTCATAAGAAATGGCTAAAAATGTGTGTCCCATCAGAATAACATATAAATAAGCAATTTTGACTTCCCATTAAATGTCAGAGAACGATTTAATAAAGAAAATGCCAACTCTGCTAACCAATTTTACTCTGTGTCTAAGCAAACAAACGTTTAATCAAATAAATAAAATAACGTTAACAACAATGATTATTCTTAAGCAACGTTATTTTGTTAAATGTATGAGAGATTTATTAAATTACCTTGGCATTTATATAAGCAGAATGGTTGAGCAGACAGAGCACCGCTTCCTCATTGCCCTGAATCACGGCTTTCATCAATAGAGTCAATCCCTGTTGATCTGGCATATTGAGTAGATGCCTATCCTTAGGCGCCATGTCTTTCAATGTTTCACTCATCATTTGATGTTGACCAGTCATCGCGACGCGGTAGAGCAACTCGCGTTGGGCTTCTTGGTGTAAAGTGGCGGCTGAGTTGGTTTTTGAGGTGCAGGGAGGACCATCGGAGCTACTGTTAAAATACATGAAATTCCGTGCATAGGCTGTTTTAAGGATAACATGTTAAAGTGTAATTCAAGATATCCTGTATCTTATATTTTATTGACTTAATGGACTTTCCGTGAAGCCTTTCGGTTTTCCATTATCAAATCCGCGGGTAAACGCTGATAGTTTGGCTATAATGACACCTTCGAACTATGTTTTTGTTGTTGTTGTTGTTGATTATTAAATGTTGAAAAAAAACACATATACGTACTATTGCTTGACGGCGTGGCAAATATTGGCGGGAAGAATGACGTCAGCCGTGCGTGCGACGTCATCTGATGTCACCATGCAGCAGCCTCGGTATTCAGTGAATGCCAGGGCGGTTTTGACCCAGCAATGAAGAGGGGGCATCAAGTTGTAGGTTCTGAAATGACAAAAAAAAATATTTATATTAAAAAAAACATAAAACGACTGTTATGTTCTGAAACAAAAAGAAAAGACGTTCTAAAACATTGACAAATCCCAAGCAAAACGAAACATTTCCTAGCATAGAATATTCTAGATCCGAGTTTTGCTTAAAATTAGGTATAAACATGTACATGGCCATTTGATACTACGTTACCTTTTAAATAAGTTTTTGCTATATTTATCAAGCTTAGACGTTAATGCAATATTTAATTCAAATCATATGTTACATTTTGATTGGTAGATTCTATGTGATAACTAGACTATGACACTGGACTGCATATTTTAATGTGAAAAAAATGCATTGTGATATATGAATATGTGCAAAAATTAAACGGAAATGTATAGGAACGTATCTAAACAATGAAACATTTAAAAATGCATACATTGATATTTATACAAACGCAGAAATAAAACACAAATATGTTGTGTTATACGATTCGAAAACTATTTCTTATTGTTAACCTTTTAAAATAGAACAACGTACGCATTAGCATTTAACAAGAGCCCAAATTAAGCAATAAATTAAAACTTAAATGTCATAAAATGCATATTGGGGCACGTTTTGCATTGATGAAGTGTTTCACAATAGAAGATATTTATTACAACTCTCTTGTTTTATAAGTGATGTTCAACATCATTGCAGACATTTAAATAACAGAAAACATATGTCACAAACGAACAGGTTTCGCATTTTGAATATGAAGCAGTATTAATATAATTGATTTTTAACACTAGCCATATCTATATCTATTACTAAGATATTCAAGCCAGCCAAAATGACAGTTATTTTGGGTCCTTCATACATTCATATTTTATTGGATGTGAAAGGATTTGTTTTTGTAATTTTGCTCAAAGGGTGTATACTGCCCTTCAGGTGTATGCTTTTCATTGAAAAAAAGTTCTGAGATCGGAATAATCATTTATCTTAAAATATTCATAACATGATTAATGAAAATGACAGATTGCCTGTTTAACAAAAGAAATACAAATTTTGGATGTGCATATGTATGCTTTTAGGTGCACGTCTATCATGTTTTTACCCAAAGCATTAATATTATATTCGACATGTGTTTAAAATGACTGATTTCTTATCGCCATATAATTTTGATGCTTTTGTTCCTTAACTATAAAAAAAAGTAAGTGATATTTGTTTCCCGGTGCATAGTTGCAAATAATGGTGCTTAACCAATTACCTGTAGAAGTTCATGATATGCAACATTCAAATTTTGCCTTACAAATAGCAAACATATATTTTTGTCTTCTAATGTAACGCGAAATCCTATTGAGTTCGCAAATGTGAAAACGATTATTTGAAAAAAAAATGAAACCAAAAAGCGTCATTTAAACGCATCCTAATTTGTAAATAAAAACGAAAAAACAGTAAACAAAAAGCAAAATATGGGTATTTTAGGAACCGATCGCTTAGCTTTTGAAGCAAAACTGGTAATGAATTTTCAATCTCAGCTGTAGACGTGCTATGCATTCATATTTTTTATATTTTCTTCAAATTAGTACAATTAATGAATAAACCAATTTGTTACATCAAAAGACCAGGTGCATGTGAAACAATTACCGATCACGCATAGACTTCTGTGCTTTATAAATCGGTCTTTGATAATGAATTTTCATGCCACGATCATACAAAACCTCATAAAAAGTGATTTGGCTGTTCAAAAATGAAAGTGCTTCCTCGTTAAAACTATGCAGGTGCACCAAACTCCTAACGTAATGTTTCTTTGTGATTACCATATATCACATGGTCTACCACCATATATCAAATGGTCTAAATCTAACTTTAAAGGCCGCCATTAAGTGTATATCAACGTTCGACATTAATTTAGTGTGATTATGTAAATTTTCAAAATATGTGGCTGGATCACTGTATTTCTAAAAGGGTCAAAATTAAAAATGTATTTATATCTAAAGAACATGTTTTACAACGACTTTAAAATTCAACTCAATACAAGCTTCCGATATATCTCCCTACCTATTATTTGACAGATGAAAATGCTTCTTCTTAGCGCCTCCTTCCTCAGCACTGCACTGCGTATCATGACAGCGCGTATATCTATAGAGCGTCCTTAGTGCTTCGGTGCTCCAGTAAACTGGATGCGGAAGACGTTGTTGGTTGCCTAGTGGGGATGATTGTGTAGATGATGATGATGTTGTGTACCAAGAGGTCATCACTTCGTAAACCAGGTCACCTGCACAAGCGGTTAGTAGTATTGTTTTATATAAACGTTTATTTAGCCTCACTGATAATTTATATAAATCTTTATGATTATTGGGATAAATTGTATACCTGTTACAACATAGCCGAGCAGAACTCTCGCTTTAAAATGTCGCTCTTGATCGGATTTTCTTGGCCGAAAATATATCAAAGTTAACCCAAAATGAGTTCGCTGTGTTTTTTTTTTACATTAATCATATCATATTAAAGGAGATAAAAAAGATATAATATTATATTAGATTATCATGCCTAAATAAGTTTAACCTATTACACATGCGCAACTCACCCAATTCGTGTGCGCTTCCGAAACACGTGGCCAGCATACATTCTTCGAGCGTTTCTTGTTCGTATGTGCGGTCACGTGATGCACCCGTGACCTTCTCAAAGTCAATGGGCAAGGTCGCAACGCCTGTAAAAAACATTGTATTATAAACTCTGTTCTGTTAAGGGATCAACATTTGGTAAATAGTAAGCCGAAATGCCCTTTATAATATAAAACGGGTATTGAGCACTTTCAGAAAAGTATTGAAGAAATGGTAAAACTGTTTGCAAAGGCATATTTTTTTAATTATTTGCAGAAAAGAAATCTTCTCAATTTTCAATTGGTTATATGGCTAATTTTCAACAATGGATATCGAATTACTCATATTAACATTACAACTAAACGAGCAATTTGTCACTAAATAATGGCTCAGTTTACATTTACAATTCAATTCAACGATTGTTCATACACTTAGAAAAATACTAATTGTACTATAACAATAATTCATATGATTATCGGTTATTGTATAATACATGTATATAAAATGTTGACCCAAAAACAGTCAAAACAGCAGGGTGCAAACTAATCCGTCATATTGAATTACCCACAATTCAACCCCAACCGAAAGGGGAATCCAATATGGGTTGTGGCCCTACCCTAAAAGACTATAATTTTATAGCACGGTTGAATATCTTAATTAGTTTGTTTATCGCATTGGAACCTCATCATTGTAAGACAACGGCATGACTTTGCACTGTAAGACACGATATATTTTTGTATTATTTTTGTTGTTATTTCTTTAAGTTAACATGATACTCAATCGATCAATTGCACGTGGGTCACAAACTAAGCAATTATTCAACATTTGGCAAACTTAGAATAAAGTTAAAACCCAGTTCAATATATCTAAGTAATCAATTTCATTATATTTTTTTGTGTTCAAATTAGTATACACGACCTTGTACGGTACGGCTCTGTGCATCTAACACCTTAATGTGTTTTAAGGATGATCGAAAGGGTATATCAGATACATCTAGTTAAAATTTGGAACACACTACATTTTACACGTTTTGATTATATAACGTCTATATAATCCATCTTGTAATTTGTATTTTTGTAACGTCTTCCATCATAAAATAAGCGACACTGTGCGTGTTTGTTTACTCTTGTGTAAAATTCAAAACATCTTGATTTCATTGAGTGCAATAAAAAATCTGTGTTTTTGACCGAGTTTAGTTTCTCAAGATGTAAAAATGAAAGTTTAATTTGCAAATTCCGTAAATATGATATGATTATATGAAGGACATGAAAACGCCATCAGTATATCGTTACGTTTGTCATGTGTTATCTGGGTTTCGCTTATTAAATTATCATTGAATTATTTAGATAGGATTTATGAGTTGTTTCAACACAACCATGAACATACATTTTTTGAAGATTTGAATTTGAATAATAACTTTATCCCCGACATTTTCAATTAAGAGTTATTATATCTGACTACTTGAGCAATAAAACCATTTTTATGATATGTTATAAGAAGAACAATCAGGTTTAATTTCTCAATATAAATTGTGTTTCAATGAAAATATATTGCACCATGTCCTAGAAAGATACAATAAGCTCTCATTTAAACATATATTTTTGATAAATTTCTTAGATATAACGCTTTAAGATCTGTATACATTCCGGTCGATTAGCAATAAAAAATACGAGAGGTTATGTGACACTTTTTGTGTGAATTTTGTGATACTTATCAAAGGTTAAGATGTATCTTTTTCAAATATTAATTGGTTTAACATGTATAATAAAAATGAAATTACACCCGACTTGGTCTATAAAGTTCACAAAATGCATTTTAGACAGACGTTTTAGGCATTTAATATGACATGTAATAAAGAGATTATCTTACGCCATATTAACGTATCATATTGCACATTTGCATTTATTGCATTGATATATTATCACAGGATATTGAACTCTAAAGATCGGATCATTACAATATGATTTACCATGATTTGACACCTCAATAAGGTTGTTGTTAAACATGTTTGAAAAAAAATAAACGTTTATTGACTTGTCGTACTATTCGAATATGATTGATAATATGATCTACTGTCTACATTTAATAGTTCATACTTGGTAGGTACGCTAAAAGTTACATTAATTATATACATAAATATGTTTAATAACGATAAATTGAGTTTGAAAAATCGACATTTTTGTTTAAACACTCACCATATGCATTACGTCCACATACAAGATGTTCATACGGCTGTAGGGTGCCCCACAGTTCTGCATTGTGCGTTATGCCATACTCCAGAACGTCCAGATTCCATACAGAATCCGCTATTAAACAAATAAAATTAGTATAAAAGATACATTGTACTATGAAAATGCGGTCGGTTAGATATCAATGAATGGTTTAAGGATTAGCGCTAACGTTAAATTATAGTTAACAAAAGTGAATGAGTGAGTGGCTTAGATGTTGAGTTAGTGAATGTTTGGTTGCATGAGTTTGTATATTATTAATTATACTAGTGTTGATTGGACCTGATTATATATCATGACAAATGCCAATATATGATATGTATGAAACTGAGAGCTTTCACATTCCATATTGATTTATGTAATTATATTTTACACGCCTTCTGTAATCACCTTCAATCAACCTCTTTAGATGAACATACCAACAGGAAAAAAAGAACCATTCCAATATATATATATTTGCACCTTTTTACCTTATCGGCCCTTTTGTTCCACATTTCAGTTTTATTATTGTAATTTGATCTTTTAACCTTCATACATGACTGTTTGACCTAAAAACGCTCCATCTTTCAAAAAAAAGACACAGCGTACTCAAAAACACGACAGGGTGCCAAACGACTACAATCCAACGAAAATGTATGCATATTGCCCAATTTTCTCCCTTATTATAATTTTATTCTTTTTCCTTTCGTGAACATGCCGGTGTATTGTTTCGTGCAATGAACAATGACAGGAAGGTTCAAAACAGTCAATGGGTACACATAAAAAGAGCGTGGAACCGCAATTATAATATCTGCATATCGATAGTAACACTTTTAGGGCTTCAGAACTAGACAGTTACACCCATATATTGCACCCTTTACATGCAAGCCATGGGGGACTTTTGACAAATTTAATACTATGTTATTATCGATACAATTATAGGAAAGTAGTCCGTACAGTTGAGTGCAAAAGTGATATCATCTAGTTTTCAAATGACAAATTGTGTTGATTTGAACTGCTCAAAAATCAAGTGCCGCCTATTCGAATTTAAAAGAAATATAACTGTAAACATGTGGTAAGCAATACTGATGCGACTGAACTTCTTTCAATTTCTACGCGATATCATTTGAGCATAGTCGCACCAATGAAAATGGAAAGGACCACTCCATATTATTTGTATAAGAAACTTTTAAAGCTAAATAATTGGCATATTTCTTGTATAAAGTTTGAATATAAACCTTGTCTAATAGTTAGCGGTATATTTATTTTGATATAATTTTTACGACTTCAAATTATGTTAAAACCATTCTGGTACCGATCCCCTAACGCATTCGTTAACATATCTTCCCTGTACTCCCATTGACTGGTCTTTTGGTCTTTCTGCACTCCCTCCATATGACAGGCTAATTATATTTTAACAGTTTCACAACTATCAACAGTGCAACTTAAATTGTGTAAAGTATCAGTTTTGTGTTTTGCAATATTCCGCTTCTAGAGTTTCATGTTCACAGCAGGATAGGAAGCGAAAGTGTATTTGGGTTGCAGAACCCTGTTATTAATCACAATTTTAATGACAACTGTCATAAGTTCATCAAATGGCATCATTCAAGGCGTAAAAGGTGTATCAGCTGAGAAGTTGGAATAATACCTTATTTCAAGACATTGAAGTTTCGTGCGTTTATTCCATATCCCTGACAATTTAAGATATAACTGTTTGGTAAAAACGACGTCGTTCAATTGCGAGTTACAATGACGAAATCGGCAAAGGGAAAAGGGAAGCGAATACCAGTTCAAACGTTGCTTGTCTATGATGTATTTTCTAGTTTGAGTAATATAAAGAGAAAAAAATGAGGCTGAATATCATCTGAAGTCTAATGAAGCCTTACATGTATAATTCGTAAATAAGAATGAACTTGTACACATGTACCTGTCAACCCAAGTAGCTTGATGTACAGCATAACAAGAAAATAATATCATGTATGTCCAAAAGTGATTTCAGTAAAGAAACCACAACACGTATCCCAGCCAACCTTTGATCTATTCATGTCAACTCTGTAATGATACTCTGTGATTTCGTACAAAGTAGGTGTCTAATTCATTCCAATCTACAACTTGACGTTTCAATACATCAAGGTTTTTGCAGTTCTTAAATAAAGCTTTGCCCCAATTATAGGGTTTGAACCTAAGCCTTACTTAACAATTCAGCGTAGTTTCCTATCTTGTTCTGATTATGTTCTAGTGTTAATGCTTAAGCTGTTTCGTACATTAAACGCTTTTATATGTAAATGCATTTAGCTGTCTATGCAAATTGTATAACACTTGATAAACCTGTTAATGCCTTGGGGACATCACTTAATTTGACAGCTCATTTGAGTTTTTTAGGGGGTCCTATTTTCTTAATTTCACAAAAAATCCTTATTCGATTCTTAAATTTGGGGATAAAATGTTGTCACCACAGTTATAGCCAACTACCGGTCCAGACATGGCCAAGTTCTGGAAGCTTATATTTCAATGTCGAACTTAGTACATTTTATTGTAAAAGATCATGAGAAATATATCGCAAATTATGCATTCTAGCTCTTCATATTGTCTAAATGGTATTTATATAAATGGGTAAAAAAGGTACGGTAATGTTTAAATCGCGTAAAATTATATGAAAATGGTATGCGCATGCATGAAATTAGGTGCAGAATACTTGAGACACATAGGCATGTTCCAAATAGGTTACATTTGAACGCTCATTATTTTTCATCAGACAGAAAGACAAAAGAAATGATATTGAAATGTATGAAATACATGTATGATAAATGCGTTTTGACTGCAGCAAGTTACATGTACCATATATTTGAGAAACCTCCCATATGCAACCACGTATTTCAATGACTTCATTTAAGTATGTGATGAATGGTCTTTTACACATAGATCTATCGAGCAAAGGATATACCATTTTATAATACAGCTCATAGATCTCAATACATTTTGTATGTATAAAAACAGAAACAGGTCAGAAATTATCACATAAATGAAAAAGATTCTTTACATTTTTCAATTATATTAATTACTATAATAATAAACTCACCTAATTCCTGATTAGCCAGTGCCCTCAGCACAATCTCTTCTAGGAGATTCTCCATACACGCAGCCAAATAAATCGCCGCAAACTCATGAATCCGATCCGCCAATTGCGCATGGATCATCCAGCGCTGAAACTTGCCGACCGAAAAATGCAGCCCGCACCTGGCGCCTTTACTCTGCTTCAGTGCGTCACCACTCATGCTATACAACGTTACGGCTTTAGCACAGGCCATTTGGCAACTACGTGATATACTGCGTGAGAGTACGCAGCGAAACGCCGCTTCGATTTCGTGTTTAGTGCAGATATTGAGTTTGTTGCTAAGCTTCATGGCTTCCTTAGCAACGCGAATTAGAGGACGCTGTAGTAGGTAACTAAGGCGTTGCATCATCTCTACGGTTATGTGGCCGCTCATATGATTGGTTCGGCCTTCTTTGAGGATATGTAGCACTTCATTGTCACTCCATGGCAACCAGCGTAGATCCGGTAATTTATCACATTTTTCTAAATAGATTAAATCCTCGGATTCCAGTAAACTCGACGTATGTGTCAGCGCCGAAACGCTGGTGATATCGTCCGTGTTCGTATCAGCCGTTGCAGCGAAATCGCTCTCGTTCGGCCGGATTTTCTGTCGAATTATCCTTTGTATGCACGATCCCACTTCGCTATAGTCGTTTAGATAACCGCTCAAATTATCCGCACCACCATTGTCCTCGTACAAACCATCATTCGCTGACGAATGTGATTCACTCATACCACTGTATCCACTACTGTAACTGTCCTGTGTACCATGCTGGTAAAACATACTATCGCCCGATTCCAGCGATAAACGCGGTTTTGTACTTTGGACCATATGGGCGTCATGTTCTACTACTACTCCACCGCCACCGCCACTACCGCCACCGCCGCGTAACTCCGGTGGCAACGCATGAATCTCAACTTGTAACTGGTTCATTTCGGACATCATTTGTAACGCGGATGGGTTCAATGAAGATGAAGATGCGGAAGGGTTGATTTGTGATGACGATGTGTCTTTGTATGATTGGCGACGAGTGTCCGAGTTTCCATGGAATAATTCGCTGTCTTTCCGCCGCAGTAGTTCGCTGAAATCGCGACTTGATGAAGATGATGGTAAACTGTCATTGAGTGTCTGCATTTCGAATCCGTCATTGAATGGTACTGGTGTTGTTGATTTTGTGTGATTATTCACACTTTGTTTTGAATATAATCGCTGCATTGTGATATGTGATACTAAAAATCCGTTAAGTGCGTCATGTATAATAAAACTAAACACAAAAATCTAACTCGTTTTCTATTACTGAGATGCTATCGTTATTTTGAGTGATTTAAATATCCCACAACTCTTGTGTACGGTTTATCAGCAACACACTGTATATGATTAATCAGATATATGTGCTGCGCTCCTTTTATATAGCAGCTCTGTAAAACACCCCCTCTCCTCTCTTCTGACACCCCCAATCTCTGTTCTCTGTGACAACCTTCTGATTGAAGACGTGTTACATCGTTATTCCAACACCTGAAATAAAGCAAAAAGAAAAAATAGATATAGATGTGTATATTAAAACAAGAACAATAGATAAGAGTTGAATTCGCATAGCAATTAGATATAAAATTACATGTTAAAACAAGAACAATTGTTGACATTTGCCACAACAGATTGCAATGATACTACTCTTACCCATGAGAATGAGATTGAATCACAATAAAAATGGAAACTATCGAACCACGACAAATTGGTTTTAAAAATAAAACAGCAGACTAGAATAATGTCGTTTCCTTCCAATAAACATAACAGTCAATTACATATACTGACCCAAACAAGATAGTATATAGATATATTTCTCAATAACTTTTTTATGCGTTAACCGATTATGCTCAAATTTTCAGCATCGGTAGAACTAGTTATTTTTCACAACTAGTAGCAACAGTTTCAAATATTGATTGATTATTTGTGGGGGTGTGAAAAATTAAGGTGTGAAACCATGTTTGTCATCAAAACATATAGACCTTGTAGCTTTCCGCATTTTTTTCCCACATGATTGTGTTCCCTAACAAAAGTCGAGCATTTGATCAATTCACTTTTTTTTCTGTAAAATCAAATATAATCATGCCACGCACATTTAAAGAAGAAAGAGGACAAGCTATTTGTATGCTGGCTGCTGGGGGTTCCACGAAAGAGGTCGCTAGACCATTTTAGGGCACAATCGCTGGGATGTATTGTCTCAAAACGCGATTCTAACCAATTGGGACATCATTGTACAGACCGAGTAGTAGCCGTCTAAGCGTAACGACCGCGCATCAATATCGAAGGCTTCGCCTGCAGCGCCTCCGAGAGCAATTTCGCGCAGCGACATTGACCGTAATCGAGACGCCAGGGACCCATAATCCGTGATTTTTCAGTCAAACAGTCCTCAATCGCCTCTGCGAAAATGTAATGTGGTCTTATTTCTCGGCTATCGAACGAGTCTATAACCGCCTCCGAAGTCAAAATCCTGTGTATTTGGACACGGTGAATGGTTGTAATGAGAGAATGTGACGCAATTGGTCATGAGAGGTGTTAACCGACGAGTCGCAATGCAACATTTTTCGCGCACGCGGTTTTTATCGCGTTTACCGGGGCACCGACCAACGATCTTCGCGATCATGTGTTCGGCAAGTGGATCGAAAAAGCGGCAATTTGGTTATGATCAAGGATGCAATATTGTATGGCTGGCGATCTAAACTCGTGTTTATCGAAGGGAAAGTTGCTGCCAATAGCTTCAACAATACCAAATTCAACACCCAAGTTACCACACATATGTTGCGTTACCTTCATACGTGAAAACAACAGGCCCTTGTGTCGCGGATGTTTGTGTAAGCAACTTTATTGATACCAATATTGAGAAGCTACCCTGGTCAGCTTTTTTACGGTCAATACCCCGATAGAGCACTCTTGGGACCATGTAGACCGTCGTACATGATCCGGACGACATGCCCCAAAAAACTGGACTGGTTCTTATCGAAGAGTGGCATCCTTACCACTACATAGGGTGTTCTTTGGGGCAAAAATCGATATCCTCGAAACTAATCGGATTAGAGCCCTGAGTGTTGGGGGGTTGAAGGATTATGTTGAGGGGCATTATGTTTGGTCATGTATATAGAGAAAAATAAAGGGGTTGAGAGGCGTGACGTCACAGGGAGCTTCGAGGGGTGCTGTATGGCTCTATTCATAGAACAATGGGGTCATTTAGGGTGAGGACTGGGTGTCACGTGATTAGGGTAGGGACAATTTCATGGCAGTGGAGGGTAGGGTCGGTACAAAACGTGTCGTGGATGTACTGCAGCCAATCAGAATAGAGTTAAGGGTCGGGACAATTTCATGGCAG
>LQRL01171071.1:0-15686 GCA_001703475.1 Hydroides elegans | reverse complement strand
CCCCCCCCCCCCCCCTCCCCGCCCCCGTTATTCGTTAATCCTCGTTTTTTAGCCAGCCTTGACTGACATCGCCTTAACAGTATTTTGTCTATTGAACATAACTTTGAACATTGAACTTATAAAAACAGTTTTTATTCCTTATTCGCATACAACTTAAATATTTTCAATTAAATTACACGAACTTCTATTTGTTGATACCAATTCAATTAGAATCATAACTCCCCATTCTCTTTCGACCCTGCCCACTCAGATCCTTCTCAACCCGAAAGCCCCATCCACTTTGTCAACCCTCCTTTCTCGACCCATCCGTCTTAGCCGACATCGCCTTAACCTGTCGCTAAACACGTGATTACAACGACGCTTGTCTCCATGGTGAGCGATAGCCTTTTGGTAACAGGAGTTTCCAAGAAATTTAAGGTTTTAAGGGAAAAGGTGTTTAAATGATTGCCGTGTAGCGTTTCAGAACTCAAATCATACCCATATATGTATATGTATAGTGTCGATTGTGTATATTTACACGTATAAACGTAGCTGTCCCACTTTTATTCAAATAACAATTTAGCATATGAACGTGATATCAACAGCGCTTGTCGTCAAGGAGACTGTAAATTGAGGGTTTTAAATGCGAGGCAGTATTCTGGTAGGACCAAAAATTCTAACACAAATGTATCGCATCTCTATTTCCAGAATGTATAAATATTATATTTTGAAAATATATCAAATAACACACGTGATCTCAACGGCGCTTGTCACTTAGGAGACCTTAATACACGATTTTTCCTAGAAATGTCGTTAAATGTGTATTTTTTAAACTTGTTCAATTTACAATACATCCTTCAAATCCTTACTTTACTGTAACTACTCGCTTGGCCGATGACCACAAAATCCCTTTGGCTCTTCCAAAAAGGGTCACAAATTCTACATATTCTGAGTAGATTTATTATTTAAAGAAACAGCTGAGCAGGTGTGACCAACCGGCATTCAATAAGCTGTCCTCGTTTAGCTGATGACCACCAAAAGCCCCTTGCCACAAAACGGTTCCATACAAATTGGTTTCTCTTTTTGGAAAGAGGAGCAGCAATTTGTTCCAACGCCTTTTATAATCGATGCTTAATCGGAAGTAGTATTTCTTTTTAATTTATGCAAGTGTACTACATCCCGGTTGAGTTGACAAAACAAAATTTGGTCACAACCTGGGTGAGTTGCTGTCTGTTGAGTTGTTCTTCATCCTTATATTAAAAGAAGTTATTATGTGGCAAATATGTGTGCATCGATGCCCCTTTTCAGTGACTTGCCTCTTTTAAGCCACTGACCACAAAAGCCTCTTCCAAAAAGAGTAGTAAATTGGTTCTCTTTTTGAGAAGGTGAGGAGCAGCAATTTGTTCCAGCGCCATTTATCATCACCGTTAAATCGGAAGTCATTTCCATGTTGCGCTAATTAGCAACGGACTAAATACATATTTGCTATTTCTAAAGATGAAGTCTATAGATGGAATGGACATATTGCTTTTGAGTGTTTCCTATGTGGTCAAGGGTCCAAAGAGGATTTACCTATACCAAAATCCTTACATATCTCTCACTCAATATGTTGGGTAATTTAGACGCAATAGAGGTAATGACTTTCTGCGAGCCTATAATTTATATGATTGTTGAAAATATCACCAAGCGTCGTAACAGACGCTTTCTCGACGTTTATTGTAGACGTCCATTTAGCAGATGTTGACTTGTTTTCAGTAAACATGAAGTATTATTGACCTGGTCTGGAAATGTTGCCCTTTAGGGCAACATTTTCAAATCAGGTCAATAATACCTTCATGTTTACTGAAAACAAGTCAACATATGCTTTATTATATGCTTTTATCATGCATAATTTTATTTCGCAACATTGGGTTCCCCTCATTAGCTCAATCGGTAGAGGGATGGATTCAATATTTTTACATTATTCGAAATCGACAATAAATTACACTTTATTATCAAATAATGTCATTAAAACAATTGAATTACTTGATAATTCTGTTATCTTTTACTTTAAATTTTAAAATAAAAAATAAAAATGTGCCACTCGGGACCTCTCGATCAACAGGCGAGCACCTTAACCACTACACCACCGAGCCCTCGAGCAAATCGCGTTTTTAAAATACAATATATAAATGTAGCTTGAATAATTTGATAAATTTTCTAATTTTGAATGAAAACTACGATGATTCACCGAAAATAATTGAGTCTAGTGAAGTAATGAAAAATGTTCTTTGTTTACATTACTCGGATAACATTTCATGCAACAATTTCTCAGCAAGTCAACATTGAGTATTATTGACTTGCTCTCGACCAATCAAAACGCGCGTTACAATCCCATCATATAATAATTACAGGTGCTGATTCGATATCCCTTAGGTTATATCCCGAATCCACATGGTAAGAATGTCCATCGCTTCAATAGGGAGTTGTTGCGTTTTTCCCCAAAAACAATCCTTCATATGTGCCATTTCGGGCGATTAATACATCCTTGATTTTCAAAGTTCATGGGCAAATAGAACTTCTCATGGAATTAGGATAAGCATCTTATTTTTCTTGGGCTATACAATATCAGTGATGCTGAATACATAAGAAGGGCAACAAATAAAAATAACTACAAAACTGATTGAGGGAAAATCAACCAACCTGGCATTCTATGAAATAATCAGACCACTGTTCAGAATAATCTAGGGAAGCGAGAAAAAATATTACAATCATATTCGGCAAGATTTGTTATTGTATCGTGATCCGTTGATAAAATCGAACTTGAATTGAGCAATTTAAGTGTCTATACTTTCTTCGGTGGTTAGCCTCTAGCAATAAATATCTTCTATATCTTTTCATTGTGACAAGTCTTATTGGGTATGTGTTCAGATCAATTATTTGTATAGGTTCATCCTCGTTCCCCATTGATTAAATTTCGATCTTGCACATACATATTTTTATATCGATGTCTTGCATTGTTCTTTGAATGCCTCACAAAAGTTCACCGCGTGTAGGGAATGAATTGAAAATGTACATAGGCGTTTAATATTTAATTATTTACCCACCTGTGCACAAGCGATAAACACTATTTATTGCAATTGATATAGCAATGATCACATTGAGCATTGATCATGCGATTCACGAAGGATGAGTAACAAAAGATGTTTTTGCGCAATAAATGTCATCTATTGCATTATTGATTAAGGGCGTATACAAAAGAAACGAATGTACATGAAGAATGGTATTAATGAAATGATGCGATGCGTATCTCTTCTAGGTATACTCGGAAAGGTTAAGATATCCGAAACGGAACCTTTTGCAATAGATCTAAATCCAATCCCTATCCAACCCCTTTTTACCTTAAAGTGGGAACGCTTCACCAATGTCATTAATGCATACCATGTATATCACATTATTTAAACCGTTGTCTTATAAAAGTCAGTGGCGAAATGTATCTTCTGTAGATAATACTTCTAATAAGAATAAACGGAGCAACAGATCCACAGCAGAGTTAATTCGAGCAAGTATGAGGAAATTCTAACTTCAGATGAAACTTTGGAACTGGTTCAATATTCGATCGAGCATTCTACCTTTTGCATTAGTTGCAGTGGCCAGTTAAGTATATCAAATTGCAGTTCAGATCAATATATAGGACAGTGGCAGTTTGCTCGGAAAATCGAATTAATACGATAAATGTTTGCGCAGTGGGTGTCCAAACCATTGACCATGGGTTTATGCAATTAAACCAATTAACCGGGCCAATAACACGGGAATAAGATATGCGGGTTATGTCAATGTAAAAACATGGCAATCAATAACTTACAGTTATAGTTAGTAGATGAGTATATTGAATGATTTTCTTTAATACGATCATATATCTGGCATCGTATTTTCACAATATTACACTGCAGTTGTGTATCATATATCAGTAACATATATTTATATAATTAGTTATATAATATATCATTTTCCTAAACAAGGGCGGATTACTCGATGCAAAACATGTTGGGATGTCCTTTTTGATATATCATAAAGGCAAAAATGATTAGAAATTAGTCAGGGAAAAAACGAGACAATGAAAAAATGACAAAACCATTCCCTTTAGTGCAAACTATTTAAATACTATTATTTCAAAACAAAATATTAGGTTTGTTATGATTTGACAATGAAAACAAAACCAGCTTCATTGCTAGTGCGCCCAAATTTATAAATCTTTCACTGAGTGACGTCATCACATTGATAGGGCTAGTCGTCAAAGTGACGTATAACGTGTCGGAAAGCGGGTAGACGACAGTGTCAAGACGATCTTTTCGGGTCTTCTGTCAATTAATATCAATCAATTTTTACGGAGATTTTACGGAGGGGTATGGTAGAAAAACACCCCATGAGAAATAAGGTTTCTTAAAAGATCATAAGATACTCATTGATCTAGTCATCAGCTCGTGGTGTTTGTATTTGAAAAAAAAATAGTTTAAGGATATAAAGGAGCCGAATTGAATATAAATCAACTGTTTAATCTGAACTTGATTCAAATTCAAAATGCATATAAATTACTGTTTATATTCCTATATTTTTTTGATATCAGTTAGATACGCACGGAAAGACATTTTAAGCAATAGAAAATCTACGGTTTACATTCCTCTTACTTTTTCATGTTGTTTTTTTTTCAATCACAAAATGAGTTTCGTAAGCTGTATTGACAATATCTAAATGGACAAGATTGATGGGTCATGGGTCCCTAATCCAACCATCCACCTCCCTCCTCCGAGGACAGGTACGTCAGACCCCAATTGGTGTGAGGAGTAGAAAAAGTTGTTTGAGATAATCTGACAAAATGGGCTCGCATTACCTAATACAGTGTCGTGACAAAACCTGTCAATCAATTAATAGCACATGTTATGGTTGGGTGCGGTGTAAAGATGGTATAGACGAATTTATCCTAGATGGATGTCTATTATATTCTTACTGTAATTATTGCATTGCAAAATTATGAATTATCTAGCATAAATCGTTTGTATTCACACACTCTTGTTTTTCGTTTAGTTCGAATGAATGTTTATGTCCATTACTTAAAAGACGCAATTATGGTTCGTAACTCTCCTATGCAACCGATTGTCATCCTCGTTATAAAGCTGGCTTTTAAGCAATACATCTTACTCTGATTTGGAAATAACATTTCGCATGTACACATACATTCTATACAATTTGAAATGAAAAGAGCTATACTACACACCAACGTCGGTGTTAGATACAGAATGTTGGCTTTAGGTATGTCAGAATGTCAGAGATATGGGTTACCCCAGGCTGTAATGTGAAGGGTAAATATCTTTTCTAAGTTACTGAGCAAAAAATGATATCTGAAATGTCTGAATAAGTAGTCTATTCTGCAATGTACGATGTTGCAAATTCGCAACCTTCAGAGAGTGGATACAGTTTTATTTTTGAAATGAGCAATCTCGCATCCGGATTTATAATAGAATCACCTAGCCTAACCTAGAAAAAGATAAACAAAGGGATAAAAACGGTCCTTATTAGCCTACCAATGCTCTGGCCCCGTCAACACAATGAGAACACGTAAGATTCAATTTGTGATATCAACGTAGACATTATTTTAGAGTCCTGTGAGACTAGAAAGATCAGGTAAGCCTTATGTTAGCCAGCATACGTACCGTGTGAGGCTATGGTGACCTTTTGTGACATCTTGTTGAGCCTTACAATTAAGGATCCATATTGTGAGATGTTAGTGAGTTTCACGCAAACTCGTGTGAGTTTCAGTGTTTGCGGGGGGAGCCCATACAAGGGTACATGGCTAAGTTTTCTATATGTGGCCAATTAAATCAGGCACGCATCCAGGTACCCAGGCTCGGGGGTTAATGTATAAATTTAAGACAAGAACGGAGTGGGTTCGTCGCGTTTGCCCACTCGAAGTCTGAAAAAGTAGCATACATGTATTATAATGTAAGTAATTCCATTCCATTTCGATTCCTGCAAGTTACCAATAACACCCTAGAGCAGTAGCTATCGATATATGCTTGAGCAAATAAGTTGGGTGCTTTTAGAAATTGCTTCTTAAAATGACGAGACAATAGCAATTAAACATGCCCCTTATTTGGTTAGTAACATCAATTATTTAAACAATGCGGATATGAAAAAAATGTGGATGTAATAACGAGAATGTAGAAAATCAGCAACTAGTGTTCTATTGGATTGTGGTATCTATTTATGGCACAAAAATAGTTGTTTCTAGAAAATGTCGTTTTAAAATGAACTTTTGTTATTCTATGGTTGAAAGTGCAGTTAGGCATGTGATTCCTGGAGGGATAGTTCATTTGAGTTTTTGCATATGTCCATGTTTTCGACTAGGTGCAGGAATTTGAAAAACAAAACAAAGGGCATAACATACGAATGTACATAGAAATATACTAATTCAAGTCTCAAAGAACATAAAAAACGTTCTAAATATAAATGCTTTCTTACTTTAAAAGCATGCATCTATCAACATAAACTACAGTAACTCCAAATTTATAAAAACAATTCTAGATACATAATTGTTTGTAATTTTTACCGGTTCAATATGTTAATGAAACTTACGGTTTAAACGTCTAAGAATAACTTTATAAAAAACTTTATTTCGCTTCATCTCATAATTTTAATATTAGCAATCGCAAACATTAAGAGTCCATTTCATTCATGCACAATTCAGCTCTGTTAAAATACATTGATTATATATATGTTGTACAGGCTAAATGCTTAGGGAAACGGTTCTAAGGAAATAAATACAAAACGTACATGTTTGATACATAATGTGAAACAATTCCATTGTATTATATATGCTGGTATTATTATCCCATCACCATGGTTTATGTGCTATTCATTTTCCAAATCTGAGCAGTCATGCCACTTTTGAATTTTTGAAATGTTTTAATCTATCATGAGACTACTACCCTAATAAAAATTTGAAATCAAATGTCGTGCGTTATCTCGAAGGGACGCTCCAGATTAATGTTGAAATAAGAAACTGTAATGATTCAAGTAATCACTGTCAAACTTTAAAATATTTGATTATATCAAAGCAAGCCCATTGTATGATAATAGTTATTTCAGATTTTTTTTTTTGCAAACAAAAAAAACGCTTAAACGATTTTGCCACCTCTAAGCTAGCACAAAATACTCTACTCACAACAACCAACTACAGAACAGCATTGCGCAAAATTTGCACTTATAAAGGCCTATCTATTATGCATAATCATACACAAGTTTCAATTGCTTACAGCTTTTTTTTCTCGCCCTTGCTCTCAGATAGAAACGACAGGTCGATTTGAAGCGAGCAGCCGCAGGGAGTGTTGGTTTACGGGACGGAATATATCTAGTGTTTTTACTCATAGATTAATGCGATAAAAAGGGAGTTTTATATACAGGTATATGTTATATCCATGTTAAGTTAATCAACCATTAATGTTACAGAAGGATTATAGATTGCATGGAAATTTGAACAAATGCAATGAGAATTGTTGTTTGAAATCATTATATTTTGTGTTACATGATTAATTTGTTAAACGAACGGATATTGAAAGGATAACAGCATATAAATACCGACGATACAACTGCTTAACTTTGAAGTTTGAAATTGGGAACAATTCATCTGATTTTGGCATTGCTCGAGTGTCATCGCTAAGCTTGACGCTTAAGTGTCGCCTCAAGGAATCTTTGGATGCATTTACGGAATGAAATTTGCTCAAAAAAAAACATTGTATGGTGGTTTGTTTATAAAATTGCCATTGTTAAAGGAATTATTCAAATCATATAAAGGATGATTCATTGATGTTGTTCGGTTTATAACAGTCACTCCGTCAAGTGACAGTCAAGTTTCAAGGAAATTAAATAAATAAATTAGTGTCAATAGCAATTACGGCTTATGTTGATTAAATGGTTGTTCATTTATATGCAACCTGGAATAAAGTGTTCAATTTGAAAATCATACACGCAAATGGATGATCTGGTCACAAATAGCAGCCGAAATATGTTTAATAGACAAACTAGAAATATTTAATTCAAGGATAATACATGTACTTTATTAACGGATATAATATTAATTAAAGAAATCTCAAAAAAGGATATTTTTTTTGGATATGCGACTTTAACAAACGCATTGTACAAATCAAAGTAGCAAGTTTATAAGCGAATTTTATATTAGGGTAAATTAGGTGATAGTTTTTGTATAACGGGTCACTTTAACAAAAACAGTACAGATAATTGGCTAAGACCCTAAAACTGAAAGTCAAAAGAAATTGAATCACTTTTAAAGTGACCCACTTCACCCTTGCATTAGATCTTCGATCCCCACAATTTTGTGTTACCATGGCTTCTACAACGCAAGCGAGAACCGTACAAACGGCGAATCTAATGGAAATGGTAAGTTAATAATCTAAATAAATATACATAGATATACATACAGTTAAAACGACTTCCAATTTGACTATCGTAAGCAAAATTATTCGTATTCGTTTATCCGTTTATTCGTTTCTCGTTTATTCGTATGCTTTCGTTTATTCGTAAGCATTCGTTTATTCGTAAGCTATCGTAAGCTATCGTAAGCATTCGCTTGTTCGTAAGCATTCGTTTATTTGTAAGCATTCGTTTATTCGTAAGCTATCGTAAGCTATCGTAAGCAATCGTTTAATTGTAAGCAAACGTTACTTCGTAAGCTATCGTAAGCTATTGTTTGTTCGTAAGCATTAGTTTATTCGTAAGCAATCGTTCATTCGTATTCGTTTATTCGTTTATGCGTATTCGTTTATTCGTATTCGTTTATTCGTTTATTTGTTTCAGTTGTCAAATTGGAAGTGGTTTGAACTGTATGTGTATTATATATATTTATATATAGCAAAATGTGTGTGTGTTCGCCGGAAATAAATTGCAAGTATACACCATATCTAAAGCTGCTTCATGTTTGATGTTGGTTTTCCTTTTCAAAAGCGTTGCTCGTGGCGTATTTCAATCAATTTGAACTCGACATCTTTCTAATCTGATAGTGCTTTTCTATAGCTTTGAAAGGATTAACGAATTACGTGCAAGTATGTGCTTAATGTACTTGATTTGTTTTAGCATCAAATAATCGAATATCTTGCGGCATATAAATGCTATTTCTATGATCAGTTAACCAAATTCATTCCTTTACATGAAACAATCCTGACATATATATGAAACAATCCTGATATAAATTTGAACTTTGAAGACGAAAAAACTCTTTATTTTCCTTTCAAACACCAGCTTTTTCACTGAGCCGTAGACGGATTAATCGAAAAATGACGCACTTTTGGGGTTCTTTTAAGCTTTCGTCCCGAATATCTCATAAAACGGTTTAACTTTGCCATCGATTTAAATGTCATTAGAACACACTATAATAGCTCTTTTAAATCGTATAAAAATAATTCCAAACATGAACCACGGTCTCTGTATATAATGAATTAAATACTATAAAAACGCACCAGGTGCATAATCGAAAATTGACGCACCTTGATTTTATAATAAACGAACGATAATATACAACGATTTTGGATTTTAAAACATAGTGTATCATCAGATATGCCAAATCGATCAACCATTTCAAAAGTTAAGACAGTTAAATGACTGATAAATATACTTTCAACACTGCAAGCTATATACATGTACTTATGAGTTCAAGCAATAATGTTTCACGTAAATATTGATCCGTCGATATGCATTTGCGTTAAAGTATCAACATAAAGGTAAAATTGGCTTATCCTACATGTTGAATGTAATGATAAATAAAGTATATGCAATTATAAAGCATAAATTAGTTAATTTAAGGCATGATTTATGTATTATGATTGAGTGACTTTATAAGCGCCGCAAATGAAGAAAAATCCTAAATTTTAAGGATGTATCATACCCAAAATACATCAATTACAAAACAAATCACATATAAACATTGAATAACTATTTCCGAACCGGTTATCTTAACCAAACCATAGGTGCGTCATTTTTCGATTATAGCACGTGGTCATCATTGTAAGTTTTAATGAGCCACATATCGAAACTCAGATTTATTACTTTAAGTTTAGTAACATTATTTTAAAAGGTGATAATAGTGTGTTTCATTGATAAACAGAACAATGACAAAGAAACCCCACTTTAGGAAATAATCAACATCAAAGCTAAAAAGTTATTGAAAAGTGCGTCATTTTTCGATTAGTCCGTCTATGTTGCATACATCCCTTCAATCGCTTGTCAAATTAATATCAATTGATGTCCATTCGGTGAAGTTTACACGCAATTACTTAATACAATTGTTTTCGGGTGCTCTCTTTTTTCCCCATTTCATCAAAGTAAGTATATTGTGGGGACGTCGGGTAAAGTGACAATGTTGTTTAAAAGGCAAATGTGTTACTTTTTGAACCCAAAACTGTTATATACATGTATGTGAATTATGCAAGAAATATAACCTGAAGAACTTAATGTCGAAAGAAAGTTTGAATTAAACAAATAACGATCTTCAATAAAATAATAAAAATAGCATCGACATCTACTTTATGCTGTATGAATACTAACTTTGTTAAAGATATGAAGGCAGAGCAAATAAGGAAAATGAATTGTTTATGTGGCACAATGAATTACGTAAAACACCTTCTATATACAAAATAACCATGTTCGTGATGTTTAGAAGTTTACAGCTAATTGTTGATTACAATTGTATCTAGCTTTGCGTAAACATCTCACGCTACCTACGTAAGGATTCGATCTTGATGCGAAAATTGTTTAGAGGTTCGAAAAGTGGTAACTGTTACGCAACCTTGCATCCTGCGCGGCAATACGTTTAGCAACGTCGAAAAGACGTCACAGTGTGGGTGTTTAATATGAACAGTGAAACTACGTTCCTTCTATTTTCGCGAATTAAAGCAAGTCTTGAAAACTTCAGAACACCCTTTCGACGTCACGTTCGAAAGCGACGGTGTGGGATTGGAATAAGTATGTCGTTTCAACGTCGAAAAACGATGTTTTCTAGATAAATATTATGAAATATACAATTTCAACGTCACACCAGTCCAACAATATAGATATATAACTAATCCAAACCTTTACCCAGTGGTATCTTCGAATACTATTTTTATCTTACTTTTACTCAGAGCGATCATATACATTTGATTGATTTGTTTTCGAGTTTACCAAATTCTTATCGTTTTTTTTTTTAATAACCGCTTTGCTCCAATATATGCAGTGAAGATGAACATTGATGTAAAATATAGTTTGCAAAATTGTCCAAAATAACGTAAAGTTATATAACGATCTTCGTTTTCTGTCGAAATTCATTCGCAACATAAGCTATAAATAGAAAACATCGCCATACCATTCAGCGTAACATGTATTCGCTAAGTTAAACGAAGGATTTGCGATTCTTCGCAAAGATATGTCGAGTGGCTAACATAGTAAAATGACTACCTTAAATGACTACCTTAATCCCAACTGTATAAAGATATGCATGTCCGAATTACACATCGTCTTCAAATACACTATATACCTAATTTAAAGCTGCATTATCACGCATCATATACAATTTTAAGCTTCTTTAGAAATGCATAGTGGTCAACCAAATATGGACAATCTGAAGTATGTTCCACCCGCAATCAAACTACAAATAGCATTCTTTTACAAGTGAAAATTGTTTTCTTATCGTTGTTCATCATATACCAAAATTGCTTACCAATTTTCGTCTCAATTAGCAAGACTAAATGAAAATAGTACTTATTAAAGTGGTGAGTTTATGAAGCTGTATCGTTGGATATTTATTTGTTTGATACCTGAATTTATGTGGACATTAATTAAAGATGGACCTAAATTCAATTGTTAAGGTAATGGCAACTTGTATTAAACTCATACAATTTCTAAATATATGCAAAATGTAATGTAGGCAAAATATATATGTTTTACATGTAAATAATGTTCAAATTGCACTTTGCAATTAAAGGGTGGTGGCCTGTAAATATTAGCTGCTAAATAGATTGAGAAAAATGCTAGATAACTTTACAAAAAACATAGACTTATTTTATGATAATATATACTAGATACCTCAAAAGCATCATTTAAAATACTCCAGATTTTGCTTAATAAGTTGGCTTATATTTTTCAAAGTTCTTTAAAATGTCTTTATTTATTTAAAACATATATTAAAAAATCAAATATTGAGCAATACAAAAACCGGAAATGAAAATTCGATCATATTTGTTTACATCACTTTGGCGCCATTTGACGTTACTCCAACAATAACCGATCTATTTTTCCTAAACACCGCTCCGAGGAGAATCTATACATTCGGCCACCAGATACCACTTGTATTACACTCACTTAGGGCCTGGCCATATTTGAAGCGTTTTTTTTTTCTCCTTTTTCCTCTAAAAACACTGTGATTCAATGTCATCCTTATGGGAAACACTAACCTTAACACTCACTGCTTTTCAAAAAACAGGTCGCGTTTTGGGTTTTTGCATAAGGGATATACTGTCAAGCACGGTTTGTTGAGTTGGAGCTGGAAAAAAACGTCCAGTGTGGCCAGGCCCTTACACTCACTTATAACTCACTATAGTCATATAATAAATCCATAGAGCGCTTTACACATATGGTAAGCTGAGGTGTTCCTTCCATAATGGATGATCTTTAAACGAGCGTCCAAGGCCGTGTCCCGAGGGGTCAACAAGACAATCGAATCAAGTGGGCCTTCCCATTTGGGCCTTGGTGGTGTTACATGTACAATTAAGTTTTAGTGATCGATTTTATTTTTCATCAGCTAAGACGAGTAGCATGTACCGAGACAAGACAACGGGCATTTCCGTTTGGGCATTTGTGGTGTTACATGGTATTTGAATGTTTAGAAAGTTGAACTTTCACAATGAGTAACATTTTACGACACATAAGCACGAAACACTAATCAACTGCATGTCCATTGGGGTAGTGAAGGTGGGATGTTCCATAAGGAATTTAATTTTAAATGAACTGCTCTTTCGAATGAGTTACATATATACATGTACATAGATGGATAAAAACGTTTCGGTATGTCCTTTCGAGTAACAAAATAACATTATTTTCAGTATCATGGCTGTTTAAAGTTCTATTGATCATTTTGATTTGATCAGTAAATAATCGCAACACCATACCGTCCTCATTTTGGGCGTAGACCCCAAAAGAGAAGGACCATGGAACAAAAACAATCATTTTTGGTTCCATTTTCACAATCCACCTGAGAACAAGAGCAGATGTACCTCGTGGCCAAAATAGTCAATTTCAGTGATTTATTGGGCGCTTCCTCCCGTTTAAAAATGGAATATATTGGGTTCCGCTAAAACACAGGAGAAAATAAGGAGTGACGAATATAGTAAACTATCTACCTTTCATCATACCCGTCCTTCACTAGGGCGTAGACCAAAAATGAAGGACCATGGAACATAAAATCATTTTTCGGAAACCACCTGAGAAAAAGAGCAGATGTACCCCTTGGCCAAAATAGTCAATTTTGGGGCGATGTCATGGAGGACCATTCTAGTGATTTATTGGACGCTTCCTCCTGTTTGAAAATGGAATAATTTGGGTCCCAATCCAACACAACAGATGTAGTAAAGCAGTGGACTCAACGATAGAGGAAACAGTTATGTTTTCTAAGGACTGAAGAGTATTGCATTATTGTTCTGGGTAGCTAGAATCTATTAAGACTTTATCAAAATGATAGCTTGACCAAAATCAATTGTTTTGAGACAAACAGGATTGTTTAATCTAAAAGTAGCCATCACACTGTGTATTCATTTATAAATAATTTTCATTTTGAAATCAATATTTCGTTACGCTTTTTCGGATAAAAACGCGCGCCCTTCTAAATCCGCGCCTAAGGGTGGTCGTTATAGACTGCACTCCATCTTTCAAAGAGGCTTTGTCTCGACATTAGAGTTACTAGAGTGATGGTTGCCGGGACCTCACTGTTTCTATTTTTATCCAGCGTCACATGTATTTCACAGTAATTGTTTCCGTTTCTCGTTTAAAGACGGATTCGCTTGTTTGTGACGTCGATTTTTCTTGTTACTGGCTTTGTAATGAGTCGCAGTGTCCAACCAGGGGCTTACATCGCTTTCGGCAAGGTTACGTTGCGACGTCACAAAAAATGACTTCAATGAATTTATCAATCATTTTACAAGTATTTCATTATTATTCGTATGATGTATGATGTATTTCAAGAAGGCAACTGTTACGATAGGGTTATATTATATCGGATTGTACTAAAATAAATTTACGCTCATGTTGTTTTCCATGCTTGTATGGGACAGATATACATGTAATAGTTGCTGACCTTAATAATGTACAGTGGCGCGCACTCCCAACTTCTCGAGACAAACGCTAAACGCTAAACGCACAAACGCTAAACGCTAAACCCTTAAACGCTAAACGTTACACGCTAAACGCTAAACGTTAAACGCTAAACGCTAAACCATAGCCACCCACAGTTTGAAGGGTATATAAAGGACATCATTATGAGTGCTTATCTTTTTTCTTATATGCCCTTTCATCAAACGCTAAACGCTAAACGTTAAACGCTAAACGTTAAACGCTAAACGTTAAACGCTATATTCTGATCTTGCAAACCCTAACACGTTAAAGGCTAAACGCTAAACGTTAGAGAAATCGAGAAGTTAAGCCTGCGCGCCACTGTAGTCTTAAGAAAAATATAGCGAGCTTTTTGTGAGGTTTGGTTTTCAAAATCCCCAAAATGAATAGCACATTTTTGAAATAGAGGTCTCGTTCGAAATTCCGCCATGGCAAAGCTATCTATTTAGATTTGATCATTGTATTTGGGAACGAAAATCAAATTAAAAATATGCATTATTTGGGGGTTGTATATCTCTATTATCCATCTTTAATATTACTTGTGCCCAAATGTATAGTTATACATAGTTTTTGAGAAAATTTGATTTTTATTGGAAAGATTTGCCGGAATCCATTTTCGAAATTTCGCCACCCCTGAGTTTTTACTTATGTAAACCCTCATTAATATTTGTTATCTTAGTTTGAACATGGAAATAAGTATTTACATAAATTTGAAATACATTATAATCGTTTAGCATGATTCAGATATGCTTTTTTCACTATTTTGTGGAAGGGATAGGTGGATAACATAATTGTTTACCTCTTTACCGACAAATGGGACATTTTGATATAGTTTATCTAAATAAGCAGTTTGAATCACCTTTAATACACATAAGTAGATGGTTTAAGTATATAGAATCTATAAACAAACCATTTGATTAAAACTATTTGGTTTATTGTATTTCCAAATAATTAAAAATATGCAAGGCTCGATTACGAGCAAAATTACCCATTGCTTGAGCTATTATCGTTTTTAAAAAACCCGGTGGCATCGACTACTTATATCTGAAAGCACTCTGATGAATTTGTTAAGGTGTATTGCCTTCTAAAATACATACAACAATCTCTTTTCGAGGACTCATATACACATTACTGAGGCAGAGAAAGAAACGAGAGGGGACGTGTATGTAGCAAGAACAAAAGATTATATTTGCATTCATATAGCCCAGTCAACACAGTTATCTCACAGTGATATCACTGTGAGACTTTCATTTTCTCGAGTTAGACTTGCTCTGTGAGATCACCCAGATATCTGAACGTAC
>LQRL01171070.1:32829-43799 GCA_001703475.1 Hydroides elegans | reverse complement strand
GAGAGAGAGAGAGAGAGAGAGAGAGAGAGAGAGAGAGAGAGAGAGAGAGAGAGAGATAGAGAAAAGATGGCCAAAGAACGAAAGAAGAGATGGAGAGATACACGTAAATGTGCATGCGCGGACACACAGCTAATCCACTTACCTCCAAGTACGTTTCCCGCCGCATTGAAGTGCAGTTCGAGGTACTTCCCAAATCGACTCGAATTATCGTTCATCACCGTCTGCGCGTTGCCGAAGGCCTCAAGAAGTGGGTTCACCTATTGCGATCACATGAGAAATTATCCATTTAGTTATTGTAGGCTACATGTATATGATGAGGACCCAATCAAAACGAAAGAAATTAGTAGCATGATAACACTTTCGTTTTATCTGCCAAAGTCATTTTACCAGACGTTAACCTATTCTCAAATTTATTCATAACTTTATAAAGTATTTACGGGAACATTAGCCTACATTTTATTTATCAAAGGGAAACAACAACATATATCATGCTGATTGCAATCGACAAAGTTTCAAACATCTGGGAAAGGTACAAAGGATTTTTTTTTAATTGTTGTTAAACCCAATAAACATTACCCTACCCTAGCCCCCGCCCCATCACCTTCTCGTACATATCCTTTGTATCTTATTATTGAGATTCGATTTTTCACTTTGTACCTTGTCCAGAATATATACTGGTGAAAGTATTTCGACGCTTTAGTTTCCGTGCCCAGCAAAACTGTGTCTCCTAAACGTCTCGAAAGCCAACCTCAAACAACTACCCGTTTCCCCACCTCTTCCCTTTCCCATCATTCTTCGATTATTTCGTCTTACACTTACCCTTTGTATCTTATTATTGAGATTCGATTCCTCGCTCTGGGCCATTCCCAGTATATGCTGCACAAAGTATTTCGACGATTCCGTTTTTCCCGCGCCGCTTTCGCCACTGATAATACAGCATTGTGATTGGTTCTCCAAAACGAGGCTACGATAAGCGCGCTCGGCCACCGAGTAGATATGAGGCGGAAGTTGAGAGCGGGTGTGGGGATCGTGGTATTTCAGAGAGATCTGTGTCAGAACATGAAATAATTACAAAATATGCAAATTACACGGCGTAATGTCACTTTGATATTTTGAATAGGGTGCGCCACTTCGAATTTACATGTGTTACTTGAACACCACTAAAATTTCACCATGACCTATTTTGAACAATTTGTGTTGTTCTTACCTCTTTGGTGTAGAGTCCCATTGTTTTGAATGGATTCACAGCGATGAGAATATCACCAACAAAAGTCTGAAATGAAATTGTAAAATTAAGTTTGAAACATATTCATTACGTGTTAAAAACAAGTGCTATCCATTTGGCTTTATTATATCAAAGTATGGACAAGGAACACGGCAAACCCTCACTTGGGTAATAATATACCATACTCTATTTATCAGTGTTTTAATCACTGACTACTGCAACTTAACTCAATTTTCATGGCATTACACATAGATAAAACGAAAAATACCATGAAGGATTGGTCAACTTACATAAATGCGGTTTTCGTTGTATCTCTTTTGCAATTCTTTCAGCAGAACTTGTTCCGTGATTTGAGGCAGCGAGGCGAGGTCATCAGTTGGAATGAGACCAGGTAGCTCTTCCTGCAAAGAGAATACCATAATTTCGAATAAATGGTTTAATTCTTGCCGTTCTTTGAATAATGTGGGATCAGTTTGCATTTTAGTATGCAACGACAAAATCAGGTGAAAACTAGGATGTAAGACCCGGTCACTCTTCATGCAAAAATAGTTTGATAATTCATACAAGCTGTATATTCATATTAGGATCTACTTTTCAATTAATAAAATGATTTCAAACATAATGTCATTAACAACATGTCTAGGCAAAGCATTTTGGAAAAGAGTTATTTCGAAACGAAATTGTGACAATGTTCATTGGAAATCTTTCTTAAATTCTTAAACTTTTTTATATTTATACCTCATGACCATGGCTGAAAGCTCAGCACATATTTTCTCTGAATCTGACCTTCGGGTCATATGTGAATACAGTGATCTACTTGTGTTCTTAATATTTATTCCCATTATACTACTTTCCTATACCCCACTGACCTTCACCAATACAATCTCAAAATTTCAATGTCTGTTTTCGTGATTAATTAAGATTCTGATTTTTTTCTAAACCCTAACTGACCTTGACATCCGTATCCCGTCTCGCGAACGTCAACACATCCGTATAATGTCATTTTCAATCTACTCCCATTATAATTATTTCCAATATCTCAAGGACCCTACCTCTAGATCAATCGCAAACGTTTAAACTCTCAACCCTATCTGATTTTGACTTGATTGGTTTTTATCTCATGACCTAATTTTATCCCCACTTTCTGACCTTGACATCCGTATCTCGTCGCGCGAACGTCAACACATCCGTATATGGGTTCTCATCCTCGTCATATTCGCCATCCTCCTCGCCATTGTCCTCGCCACTTACTTCCGGTTCGGAACCGAGGCGCGTTTTGGCTTCGAATAACTCGTCCTTTTTGGAAAACGAGGTGTGTCGCGGGCGCCTAAGAAATGTAATACGATTTGTTTTGCACATGTAAAAAGCCTTCAATCCAATTTAAGTATAAATCGGAAATTTGACTTAGGAAAATATCAAATTTTTAACAGTATAAGAAAGGGGGTAATTGGGATATCAAAGCCAGCTTTTAATTATGATATTTAAAATCTTAAAAAAATATCAAACCAATCCTTAATTGATCCTTCATATGACAATCTAAATCATAATTACCGGTAGTCCGATTCCATTTTTTTACATTGTAGAAAATAAACATATCAATAAATATTCGCTGAAACCGTGATTATACGCACAATGTTTTACTGTTGATTCTCTGCATATTCAAATTATAATTCCCCTCATCTGATTGGTCGTCATTATCGTCCAGGGTCGACGTGACCTTTATGACCTTTGACTCCATTTTGCGGATCAGTTGACCTATTTCCTGTTCACGTGCGACATGTGACGCCTTTTGACCCGAGCATGTGGTCAAATTGGGATCGGCTTTGTTGCGCAGAAGCAGTTTGACGACGCGAAGCTGTTTGGAGGAGAGGATAAAACAAAGAGTTGGAATAATAGGAAAGTGCTATAAATTCATGTCATAATTATTTTAACACATGTATTACAAAACTGAGATTAATTTTGAAATGTCAATACTTATCTCCATCAAAATATTTGATATATTTACTACTTATATTTTATTTTTCATATCTTAACATTATCAGTTTTTATGTCATTATGCTTTGGAGAATAACATACATGTACATATCAGTATACGGTACCTGATGGGCAGGCTTATATTCTACATGCTTACGACCAAACATACCTACATTTGTACATTTTATACAAAATCCACGATACATTTTTAAAATAAATAGTCTTACGGTTGAGAATTTGGCAGCGAGGTGAAGCGACGTAAAGCCATCGAGATCTTGGCAATTGATGTTGGCCCCGTTGTCTAGCAACAGTTTTATCACCTCTCGGTAACCATTGGCTGCAGCGATGTGTAACTATGGAAACAAATCAAAAATATTCTTGTTATGATTTAATCAACTACATTGTACATCGTGTTCTTCTTTCGAGCATGCATGTAGATATCATATGATAGAATTCTATGATATGCTTCCTGATTCCTGAGGGTACTTTATTTTTCCGGTATTTTTTTTTCTAATGTTAACTCGTGATCATGACACGTTAAAATGGGCGACATATAAAGTGACTTCCTATGAGTCATTCCGCACGAAATTATGAATTTCGAATAACTTGAAAATACATTACAAATATATAATAAAATTGGATAAATTAAAGTATAAATTGAACCCCTTAAAGTACTTCCATTCAAATAACTCCGCCTGCGCCCCATATATTTCAAATACGACTCACTGCTTCGATATTCAGAATGAATATCAACCTAGATTACAAAAGAAAAATAAAAATAAAAAATAATCCAAATGACTTTCATCCAAATGACTCACCAGCGTGACGCCATCTTCATTTTGCGCATTGACGTCATCATTTTGTGCGATCATGTGACTCACATCAGTCGCCATCTGGCGCATGCCCGCCGAACGACATTCCTTTGCAACGTCGCCTTCAAAACCTAGAAAAAGGTAAAACGAAAAACAACTATAGAGTTTTCCGATCAGCATGGGTTTTCCCTATGTTCCCGTCATGCCACCGTCATGCACCTTTACATGTTTGTCTATTAGATTCATCCCCGCGTGCATAAAACATCAAAATTAGGTCACATTAATGAACAATGAACTCATACGAGGTCAGCACAATCCCATCGTGAGGTTTTTGGAAAGCTTGGATAAAGGGTAATACCAACCGTTTTTCTTGATGTGTTTGTCTAGAAGCTGTTGTGTATATGAACCGGATGTCACGTGATCGAATGCGAAGTTCCCGTCCACGTCCAACAACCGGATGTCCGCTCCGTTCTGTATCATTCGAGAAAAAAAAACTAGTACATGTATTTATTTTATTTGTTTTTTTTATTTTATTTCATCCATTTATCTATTTTTAAACCTATATACATGTATCGACCCCATTACCAGCCCATGTGTGTGTCTCTCCCAAGGACGATTTTCCCTTCGACGTACATATTTGACGTTTATTTGCTCTGACGTAGTGCAATGGCGTCCAAAAATCGACGTCTCTTGCATTCACGTCTGCGCCTCGCGAGTTAAGAATCTTAAAAATATGCCTCATTTATCAAGACCTTTATGCTCAATAAGATACTTACAGATAAGAGCAGTTGGGCTATTTCAGATCTATCTAGTTCGCATGCGTAATGCAACGGCGTCCAAAAATCGACGTCTCGTGCATTCACGTCTGCGCCTCGCGAGATAAGGATTTCAGCCAGGGACACGTTGTCCTCTATGCAGCACTGCATCGGAAAGTAAAGAATTCACGGTTTTTCATTTCCATTTTATTTTCATATATTTCTTGTTGCTATTATACATTTCTGTCTCTTTTTACACGGAAACAATTACGGTGTGGGTCTTTATTTGAAATGTGCACAAAACAACTACCGGGTACTCTTTCTTATATACATGTATTAATATAACTCGAATGACATTATTGTAATGTTATCAATCCAAGTCTAAGAGCTAATGTCAAAACCTCTACAGTCTCGACAAATAATCAGGTCTTGGTATTACTTTCAATTCACTAAAATAAAATTATGATACAATTTTGAAATATATCTAATTACCTTGTGTAAGAGGGTGAGTCCGGATGCATCAGGAATTTCATTGTCTGGCAAGGAATCCAAAAGTCGCACAACTAAAATTTAAAAAAAAATAAAAAGCATTAAAAGCCGGATATTTTGAGCGGATGCATTTACATATGATATCAATTTAACATGTTTTTCATGGCGATTTGCAAGCTGGTAAACAATAAAGTGTGATTTATTTAATTTAGATTAAAAAGCCGATTTTAAAGTCGCATGACTGAAAATTGAATGACAAAAAAAAGTAGACACATAATGGTAAGGTTACGCAACGGCGAAATTTTCTGCGATCCCTGCGACTTTCAAAGAAAACATGGTTTAACGTAAATTACTTTTTTTAGCAGCGATCGGAGAATAGTCCGCTAGCATATGCCCTTACCATTAACAAGCGATCGGATACTTGTCTAAACAGATTTTTTCCTGTCGTTTCGTAAGCTGGTAAACTCGAGTCATTCATACTATCAAAATAACTAAAAATCGACGATAATGTTTATTTTTACAAACGGCATTAAAAAGCAATTTATGCCTCGCAATACAACACATATAAAACACAACACAAAAATAAAACACAAAACACTTTTTAAAATTCTAACACGCAGATAATGTATTTTTCGCCTCTTTAATGGATTGTCGTCACATAATTCTTGATTATCATTTCAATAATTATCCGTTTGTGTTTTAAATACAATGATTCATTAAAACTTTCTAATTATATCATACTTAAGTTATAATTTCAAAATAGTTTAATCTCAAGTTAATTGTATACGACATATGTACACTTCGTTAAATTGCATTTTTAACCGAGGAATCACGAGTTTTGATCTTTAAATGAAATCAATATCGGTAGTTCATAGCCAATATGAATATATCAAGAGCTTACATGTATCCAAGCTAATAAACTGAATATTTATAAAAAACATACATGTATATGCACACTCTTATATTTATTTTTTTAAATACATATGCATTTAAAACTGTCTTTTAAAAACGTGATTTATCACAAAACTGACATTTCATGTCCCTGTTTTTGGTTTAAATACCCGGTACCCTGTCTTAAGTAACATTATAGGTATATCATTTTCAATTGTCTTCTCCATTTACCTAGAAGCTATGAATAAATAAATGTCATGATCAAATGATTTGGTTAGGTTAACTATCAGTTTTTGCTTAATTGCGTCAATTTCAGTATAAGATTTAACTGTATGTACCAGGAAAAAAATATGTTTGTTTTCTGACTTACAAATGCCAAAACTAAAATTAGGACTTTAGCTTAAAAACAATAATGTGTTTTCGGGTGATTAAATCTTAAATGCGTTGTGAAACTTTTACCAAATTTTGGAGATTATTAAACATCAATTGAAATGACTGCTTTATTGATCAATTGAGATGGTTAAATTAATTTACAATTATCGGATAGTTAAATGCTTATTTAAACTAGAAGGTCAGTGAACTTGGATCCCCGTGGACTTCAACAATTCGTCATTGCAGAATGGTCAGTACTTATTGAAATCTTCCTTGGAAATAACGAACTAATTTGCATACACAAAATATCGAATATGAAAAAAGAAGGTTTTGGTAGAGGACCGAATTCTACATTTCCTAAGCTTATATATCAGTAAATTAATTGAAGGAGACGCACCATCAAAGATAAAACGACGTCTTTCGCGCAACGTCTTTCTCACAACGTCTTCCTCATAACGTCTTTCTCACAACGTCTTTCTCACAATGATCGACATGAAACCTTGACCAGGCACAGCTAAAATGTATCATGTTTAAGAATATGAAATATGAGCCCTAGCTTATTTCTTTTAATGTGGGATGCCATTTCTACAATTTGTGGTTGATCGGCATGAAACTTTGACGAGGCACATCTTCAATATGTGTTTTTTTAGAACTCTAGCTTAATTCATTCACAGCTTGTTCCATCATTGAACACAATTCGCAATTCAAGGAATAAGACGATTGATGGATCGATATGAAACTATGTTGAGGCAGAATTTCTACTTGGCAGCTAGCAAAGACAAGGCATATATTGACTGTCTTCCTCATACATACATACTTAAATGATATATATAATATCTTATATTATAACCCACATTTCCTAAACTGATTATAATTTTAGCCTTTTTTCAAAGTGCTCCAGAATCGACAATTTTCAACCGATCGAGATGAAACTTTGACTAGGCACGACTTCAGATCTCGGTTTATAAGTGTATAACATTTGAAATCCCTAGCTCAAATTTTTCACACCAAACTTGCGTGCACAAAGTACTTAGCATCTGAAAAAAAAATCGACAATTTTTAAAGTGCTCCAGAATCGACAATTTTCAACTGATCGAGATGAAATCTTGACGAGGCATGACTTCAGACCTCGGTATATACGTGTATAAAATTTCAAAGCTCTACTCAAACTCCTTCATACCCAACTCGCGTGCACAAAGTACCCTATCTCAAGCGGGACAGACAGACAGACAGACGGACAGACGGACAGACAGACAGACGGACAGACGGACAGATAGACAGACAGACAGACAGACGGACAAGCTCAACCCTATATCCCCTCGTTTTCACGGGGGATAATAAATGGTTTAAAATAGTACCGGGTATATATCAAACTTCGAATGATGGACAGAAAAAACGGATAATATTTATGAGTTCCTTGTATTATTTGATAAAAGCTTGTTTTAGTTTTATTCTTTTTTTGTTAAAGGTTATTTATTAAGTTTTGAAACATGGGCATAGAGGAAAATGGTGAATTCCAGAAATAAACAGAAAATTAATAGATTATTCATACACTTTAATATCCAGTACAATTAATCATAAGGAAGTCATCAAATGATCTATTATATATACCTTTCTTGATAAGTAAGGGAAAACATGACTGTATGAAAAATCTTCTTTACAACGAATAATAATTTCAGCTAACATATCACAAATAATTAAGTCGCACTTAATATGGTTATAAGGTGACACAGTAGCCTAAGTTAAAAGCAAATCAGTCGAGCGGAAAATATGAAAATGCACTTAATTTTTCCCAACCAGTGTTCAATTTATATATGCGAATGAGTCGTGCTTTTAATACAATGTGATTCCCCACTTGTAAAGTGTGTCACAGGAGTTGTATACTAAATTCTTGTATATTTTTATTGCTGCTTGTAAAATGTTTAAAACTAAATATTTTCGTTTTATATCATATTTATACATATAAAGAAGATTGTCGAAATCTTCACGAAGTTTACAGTGTTGATACCAAAGTTGTTGTCATTATGCATAATCTAAACGCACAGGTGTATTTTATGCTTTTCTTTAGTGACTTTAAGATTAGGCAAATCAGTCCTATATAATGTAGTGTTTTATATAATCCCCGACTGTGCTGTATTCTTTTATGAACATTTCTTTGAAAGTGTACATATTATCTAACGAAAACTGATAACCCGTAGGAGAAATGTTAACTCTGCACAAAATATAAAAGTGTAAGGACGAAACTTAGAAAATGAGCCAATATGTTATTGAGGTATGCATTATTTAAGAAGTACAATGTACAATTTTATTAGGAATCCTCCAAAGGTTGTTTTATGATTGTACATTTTATTAGGAGTACAACTTAATGCAATATTCATTTTTCCTTATATTCGATTAAAACTAAACATATATCGAAACCTGAAATTTTGATTATTTCCTAGACAAAATCAATTACATGGGTCTGAGTAAGCATTTTCTATGTTAAGTGTATTGAACACGAACATTAAACATTTACAAAGATAATGCTATTAAACCCCTTTTTCACTCAGGTCCCTCGTATCACGAAACATGACTAATATTATGACTCGATATCTTTTCTATACAATGGAAGAGTTCGGCGATCTAACCACGAATTATGCTGATCTAACCCTCGATAAAAGATTTTCACTACTTCCTTATATATTGTTGTGACAATATGCACTTAATGGCAAAAAACAAGAGCTAGTTATATTGTAGTTAAAGCAGGATATTCGATAAGCGATTTAGATACGTGTGTAAGAGAATCATGATCTTCTTGTGTTGACCACTAATGTGAATATTAATAGATTAAAAATAAAAATTTCCTGTAAAGATATTACAGGATGATTTGTATGCCCTGAAAATTGGTATGCGAAAAGAAATGCTTAATATTGTTAATCATTGAATACAAATATGTAAGCCTGTATTTGTCTTGTTCAGTTTGTTTTTGAAAACTGGCTCTCTTTTACTTTTAACTCGATGTACCTGTTAATTTCAAAGCCTTTGTCGTGCTGTGAAATAAGGCTTGCATATTTCTATTTCTTGGTTTACAGGTTTAAAAATCGAAATTCCGACTTACTTAATGTGATCTAAATTGCCAAAACATTTATGTCCCAATGATCATTAAATTTACATATATGCTTGTACAGCTAGAAAAAAAATTAAAATCCATAGCATCTTTTCTCAAAATTTACGAACTTTCTTAAGCCGTAGTTCAGTGGTAAAGCTGGCCCTGGGTTCGATAACTACCCGGGTAGTTACCCGAGATCTGACGTGAGCTCTGACTTAGACTTACAGAAAGGCTCTGGGCCCTCCTGATCCATTCCATTCCCCGAAAATCAATTGCTTTTCTCTAAAAAATACCAACCTTCACGATCATCGAATCGATTGGTTGCGTCTCGGACACGAGATTCGGCCGAGAAGTTTACGACTTGTCCTTTTTTGTTTGGCTTCCTTTCCTTGGAGACGGGTTGTTGAAGATTCTCCTTGTTTATGAAGTCATTGTACTGCTTGACTTGTTGCTTAAATATATGAAATGATCAAAAAATGTCAAGTTTGCTTGTATAATGTCAATTCTAATGGACAAGCATGATTTACACATTATGATTCAATACAATATATATTTGAAATTAACTTGGAATTCTAGATTATCTTCTTTCAAAAACAAATAGCTTAACTATCTTAAGCAAACTTTGCTTCTGATAATTAATTAAAGCAAGGCACCCTCTTAAAAACTAAATAGCAGTCTGTTCTTTATTAAATTTCAAGTGAAAAGTTAATTATAATGATAATGGTTCAGGATATATAAAATATTTATAATAGTGTATCTAAGGGAGTTGTATATTTTTACAACGATTATTTCCTCTATTTATCTTTTAAGACACATACCTGACGCAGTTGTTTGCAGATCTTTGCACGTTGCTGAATAGGAAGGGTCTCCAGCAAGGCCTGATCTATCACCACCATTGTTGATATTTATTTTCTTTTATTTATCCAAATGCGTTTATTATCGAGTTCTGTATCAGCATTTTATACAAATATCGTTTTGCATCTGAAAAAAAATATATATTTATAATCATGATAATGATAAAGAATTTCAGATTTCTAAATCAATTTTGGTTGATATTAAACGAGAATAGTATAACATGATTGAGGTAAATAGCTCGCAAAATTTGCTATATCTCAGAGATCACCAAATCACCTAAATATCTGTCGGCCCGTCGGGCCGACGACTACTGATATTTTATCGGCCCGACCGAAAAGTTGTCGGCCCGATATATTACGCCTAAATTCACGATATTATCTTAACATAGCAAGTGTTCGTGCATAAGCCAAAATTCTCACTGGCCCTCTGGGCCAGTAACTCTTAAAATGTTTTTGGCCAGCCCGAAATCTTACTAACCCGCCTCCGAATATGGACCATTAGATTACATG
>LQRL01171070.1:0-10836 GCA_001703475.1 Hydroides elegans | reverse complement strand
CCCCCCCCCCCCCCCCCCCCCCCCCCAACGGTTCAACATTCTCTGGATCCGCGCCTGGGATAGATATGGTAAAGAGAGTAATATATATGTCTATAAATTACTACTTGCTAACGCAGGAATTGAATTCCTAAACACCATCTTAAATTACGAACCGCTAAAGTAAAGAATAGTTCACCGCGCATGAATAGGTGGGAAATGGTTGGTTAGATAGAGTTAAATATAGTGCAAGAACAATGGTATATTTAAGGGCATCCCACGACACATTTTTCAAAAAGTCGTTAGATGACCTTAAAACAACATTACATGTTTGAACAACGACAAAATAATGTTTTTTGAAAATTAAAATTTTGCAAAAAGGTGTTCATTTTTTCCAAGCCAGCTGGGCTGTTCCTCCCTTTCTAGCCAGCTTGGAACAGAAAAGGAACACCTTTTACGAAAATTGAAATGATGAGTATAACTAAATTCCCTAACATATATGGTAAATATCAGTTTATTATACAATTACAAGCAGGTTTAATCAATTTTGAAATAATAAATCTCAATATTTATCACGACAATGAGGAAATTATCAAAAAAGGTGTTCCTCAATCTGCTAAAATCTCCAAGCTAGAATGAATTTTCTCAAAATTTCCAAGCCAGCTGGAATTTGGTGGGGAACAGCTTTTTTGGGGAACAGCTCGTGAGGTACTCTTCGTATATTTGTTGCTCACGGAGGACGTGAGTTCCGAACACCGCTCTGCGAGAAAAAAAGTAGTTCCCCCAAAATGATGGCATGATTACATGTATGAATACTTGTGAAATGACCAGTTTCTGTGCGAGATGTACATATGAAGGGCACCCCACGACAAATTTCTTAAAAAAGTGTTTATTTGAGCATAAAACCTCCTATTATATTGAAATATGCATTCAATAATCAATTTTAGAGAAATATTTTTACAAAAAGGGGTTCATATTTTTGTAGATAGCTGGGCTCATTGCGCTCATCTAGCTGGCTAGAATCGGGAGAGGAACACCTTTTATGAGACCTGAAAATTGTCATTCTAATATATATGACAAATTTTCACATTTATTTTAGTTTATCTTGCCTAGCTACGTGTGTACATATCTCTGCTTAAATTTAAATTAAATTTGTCGAAAGAATCGGTAAATATATAGATAATTTCAAAAAGGTGTTCCTCAAATTCTTGTAGCTAGAAAACCATTTGCGAAAGTTTGTAGCTAGATCGATTTTGAAAAGGAACACCTTTTTTGAGGAACGCCTCGTGGGGTGCTCTTCACATATTGCTCATAAAGGATAAACATGAGCTCACAACATCGCTCGAGAAACCGAGAACTATTGGGAAAAAAATGATATCCGCCCAAAAGGTTTCCGGGAAAGAAGTTTCCGACCATAAAGTCTCCAAAAATGAATTCATGTTATATTGAGCGTTCAAATTATTGAGCGGATACCAATAATGTATTACTAGTATATAATTTAGTTACATTGAATTATATCTAACTGATATATTTTGATATTTAATATTTAAATGACTCATATATGGGTCAGTTTTCTGATATATTTGTATTTGATTTGTTTCTTGCAAAATAGTAACATTCATTATATTTTTTATTGTTATTCACCATGTATTTGTTTAAAAATATATATCCGCAATAAACCAGACAGGTCGTTGGTTAGATACCCCTCTTACTCAAAGGACCATTGCTCCTAAAGTATTTGATGGACATAGCAAAAAATGTCTTAGATATAAAGTTAAATAATGTATCTATAATAAAATGCTCCAAAAATATCGTAGACAGGTCGTTGGTTAGATACCCCTCTTACTCAAAGGACCATTGCTCCTAAAGTATTTGATGGACATAGCAAAAAATGTCTTAGATATAAAGTTAAATAATGTATCTATAATAAAATGCTCCAAAAATATTTTCCAAAACATGTTAACATTTTATTTCAGCATGTTATTCTTGGAAATGGCGATTTTCCCCGCAATAAACCAGACAGCAGGTCTAGCAAAAAGATGACCATAAGGCTGTATTCTCTCTGATTCCCGGGCAACTATATAATCACTCTAGGACAACTTTACGATTATAAACTTATGGTTCGGTATTCGGTCAAAATGGTCCCGGTCATAAAGTCCCGGTTAAAATGGCCCTTGTCCTAATATCCCCCTATTTTGGCAACAAAAGTAAAAATGGCCCCCGTAAAATAAACCTAACGCATCAACTCGATAGCATTTATCTATTTCCAACAATTTACATGCTGGATTCTTCCAAAATGGGGGCATTTTGACCGGGGCCGTTTTTGACAGGGGACATTTTGACCCATGTCATATTGACCGGGGCAATTTTGACCGAGGTCCTTATTCACCAGGGTCGTTTTGACCGGGGCCATTTTGACCTGGCAACCTACGGTTCATAGCGTGTCGTTCCATCGAAGCCCGGGTGTGACACGAAAGAACCACTCTGCGTCTTGTTGACGTCTAGTTTCACGCAGCTCGACGCCTCGCCTTGACCTTAAAACATAACAAGAAAACACTCGAAAAATGTCGTCTATAATGCGTCGCTTTTGGACGTGACGTCAAAAGGACGTTTTCTATCTAGGTTAATGTGAACGTTTTCTGGACGCCTGTTTTTGTTCCGACGTTGGACCATCATCGTTCCCCGTCGCGACGTCGCAACTTTGTAGCTCCTATATCCGCGACGAAAAAGGACGTCCCGTGAACTTATATGTGGGCCCAAAAAAAACAAACGTCCTTTCAACGTTACTCAGCGTCTTGCCATGAGGGAGAATAAAGTATGCTCTGTGTTTTGTTTACGTCTAGTTTCACGCAGCTCACGCAAAATATTGGTTCTTTTGGCATTATTTTTGAGCTTTCATTTTGCGTAAACGCGGCTTCACGTACAATTACATACGGTATTCGGTAAAAGTTCCCCTAAAAAATTTTACCCTGACATAAAGTAAAATTTCGCCATTATAGGAAAAAAAGTCCCAGGTCAAAATATCAAATAAAATGTTGAACTCTCTCCGGTTTTCATTTATCGGTACTGTCTTGCAAAATCTTAATTTTCTAAATTATAATTTTTCCCGGGAACTTATGTCCCCGGTAGTCAAATTCTTGACTCTTTGTCCATAAATATGTTGTATGGGGAATTTCGACCGAGGTTTTATGTAAAAAAAAACAGTATAGCATCAGCCCCAAACCTTTCCGCATAAACGTCTTTTTTTCTGAATATGGATTTCACACAGGAGTAAAATCAAAAATGTATTTTATAACCTCTCATGATAGAAGGGCACGACCTAATTTTAAAAAAGTGTTTATTTGTACATGAAACAAAGTATAACATGGAAATATACAATAACTAATTGATTTTCGAAAAATATTTGTTACGAAAAGGTGTTCCTCTTTTTGTAGCTAGCTGGCCTCATTTCGCTCATAGAAGCAAGAAAGGAACTCCTTTCGTGAAAAATGAAAATCGAAACACGTGTATATTCTACCGGTATTCGATTATATTTCAATTAAGCACGCCTAGCTATACGTTTTTGAATAAAATCAAAATAAAAAAATGAATAGATTCGTTGAAAATTAGAGAATAATGAAAAAGCTGTTCCTCAAATTCTTGTAGCTAGAGGACATTTTTTGAGAGTTTGTAGCTAGATCAATTTTGAAAAGGAACACCTTTTTTGGGGAACACCTCGTGGGGTGCTCTTCATGATATGGAGACAATTCCGTAAACTGTATGACCTATTTTTTTTTCAATGGCGTTACGAATTCACAGTAGTAAAGTATTTTTATTTGATTATTTCTTACCCAAATAAAATATCCAGATTAAAATGAATACCGCTTTCATTTCTTATCACAGAATATACACAATTGATATCATGGAACTGAAGTTATTTTTCAAATATATTTAATGAAACAATATCCTAACATAGACACTGATATTATATAAAGCTGCTTTTTAGATGACACTTTTCTGGTGATAAAAATCAAACGCCATTTTGAATTTAAACACAATCCTTATTTACGAAGCTGTTAATGGTAAATGAAATAAGTAAAAAATAAACGATAAAAATTAATAGCAAGTGTCCTCAAACCAAATAATCCATATTTCCATCCTGACTAGAGAAAATGGGATAGGTGCAGCAATAAAGGTACAACTAGTCACTATGTTTACAAAGGATAAATGCAAAATCAACTGTGCTGGATTAATCAAAATGTCAGCAAAATATATTATAAAAAAATCTGTTATTTAAGTCCAATGACGTCACGATTAGTAACGAAACTCATAAATTGGGTGACGCTGATAAACAAAAGAAATATATTTTGTGTTTTAGAATGTATTTTTAGCGAATCCTTAATAAACACGATGCACTGTTGCCTTTCCACATATGAGGAATTATATGAAATAGCTAACGGTTTAATGCATATAACGAGTTAATGCATCATGGTTGTTGCTCAACACATTAAACACTTTTAGGTTATGCAAATAAGGCTGCTAGGGCAAAAAGAGGACAGGAGTACGCAACGAACAATTTTAAAAAGTTGATTTAAAATGATTCATTTTGGTTAGAAACAAATTCATTTGCAGCAAAAGTTATGAATTTAAAAAAGTAAACAAGGAAGCAAGCAAGACCCAAAAAAATCGTTGCCAGCAAAACGTTGCCAGCAAGAATAGATACTCTTCTGTATTTCATGCCCTTCTAAAGATCCATCAAATTTAGTATATCCCACTGTTTCCAACCTAATTCGCTCAAAATAGAGTTTATGTCATGTCAAGTTTACATAAAATTAAAAAATTGAATTTTAACATTTGTTCTTTCCTGTTAAAATGTCAGCAAGGAATAATTTCAAGCAGATTAAATATTTCTCCGAATAAATCGTTGGGTACTCCATAAGGATGACAGGGCAAAAAGGAGGAGGAGACACATCAATTAGCAAAGAGCAGCAACTTAATAACAATCGTTGAGCAATGTATAACTGTAATGGGGAAAATCATTATATGCATGGTAGAATTCTATATCATGTGGGATCGATCAATAATCATATGTTGGGTTTGGATCTGTACGTGATGATTGTGACTGTCAGTGGATCTAATATACAGTGCTTCTGAAGCTGGCATTCTTGATCCTTGAGAATTTTGACCTTTTGGAATTTTGACATACGGTTATTTTGTCAATTGCTGCATCTGACATACAGGGCTTTTGACATTTGACATTTATGATCCTTGAGAATATTGACCTGTGGGAATTTTGACCTGTAGGAATTTTGACCTTTAGGAATTTTGACCTTTAGGAATTTTGACCTGTAGGAATTTTGACCTGTAGGAATTTTGACCTTTCAGAATTTGACCTACTGGAATTCTGACCTATGTGATAATTGATGCATTTGACATGCGGGCTTTTTTACCCTCGGGGTTTAAACCTACGGAATTTCCCTTACAGGTTTTTTTTTTTTACATCTGTGATGTTAATACCTGTTTGGGTTTCACCGAGTATATGTGAACTGTGAACCTTTTTTTATACTGTGGCATACTGTGCCAGGATTCTAAGATGCTACAATCGTCTCCAAAATGTGCTGGAAATATTTGCAAACATTTGCAAATCTTTGGAAACCTTTGGAAACAAAAGTTTCCAAAAGTTTTCATAGCAATCTGACCAGCTTTTTGTACTTATTTGCATTTAGCGAGGGCTTTTGTTTACTCAGAGTATTTAGCTTTGCGATAAGAATGAGGTTACTTTTCCTCGAGAGAAAACATATAATTTGTTTTAATTTTCAGCAATTAAAATAAAGAGCCTCAAAGATTTTCATTTAATTTCCCATTACTAATATTGAAATGAAATTTAATGCGGGGGGATGAAACGAAATATGGTGTGTTTTCGCACCTCTCCGCCTCCTCTGATGTTGAACATTATCCGGAGCAAAGGATCTCGATACCCCTAGGCGGATCAAACGCTTAATGGCGAGTTTTGGTCCACAAAGCTTTGTTATTGATCCCTTTGTGATACACGGTTCATGTTGAATGAAATGATAAATACTCTTTGGATGAACTTCTTAACAAATCGAACATGTATAATTATTGTGTAAAATATGCACCTAGCATCATGCTCTCTTTTCTTTTTAAACTCAGAAATATAGCTAAAGTGACACTAATCCAATGCATTGTTTAGCCGTCGCACCTTATCAACTATACAAACAGTACGCCTCGATCTTAATGTTCAGAGAGTTTCCAAAAATTTGCAAAAGTTTCTAAAAGTTTGCAAACCTTCACAAACTTTTGGAGACAAAAGTTTCTATCTATTTGCAAATATTCAGGGACGATTGTGGCATCTTAGAATCCTGGCACAGTATGTTTGAACAAAACCGCATGAATTCCAACGTACACTTTTTATGGTTTATTTTAACATGATCCATTAAATTACTTTGACGGGATAGAGAATAGTCGAATGCACATTTTCATAGATAAAGAATCATTCCCATCTCATTTCATAAAATATTCCTTGTTTAAAAACCGATATATGATAAAAGCATTGAATATTGCAACATACCATAACATAAACGAACAATGCCTGTTAAAGAATATTTGATTAATAATGATAAAAGATAATAAACGTTTTTATAAGATCACAAGATATACCGGTATATATTTGTATTTACTCTGAGTGTAATTTTTCTGTAATTCACGAAATCAATCCAATGTAATGAAATTGATCAGTTCCTTTTTGTAATTTTATTGAGGAACACCCGGTCGCCCACGACACACTTTCACAATGCTGTAAAATCCCATTAAACCAAATTTACAAAAACGAACAATAAGTATATGTATAGGATAAAGTACGAGATCAGTCCATTAATTAAAATATTGTACAGTTCCGAGGCGCAGCCGAGGCACCTGTACAAAGGGACTGTAAAGTAACAAAATGATCATTTTTGAACATAAAAATGCAAAAAGATGTTCACTTCTCCCAAGTCAGCTAAACTATTTCTCCACACTAGCCAACTTCGAGCAGAAAAATAACTCATATTGTGAACATTCAAATAAAGAATAGAGTTCTATATCTATAAATAGCCAATCATATACACTGACCAATTACAGTATATTTACAATGGCAAGCAACTTAAATCAATTCCAAATAATTATTATGATTACTAATAACGAAAAGATATTGGAATTATATCTATTCTAATTCGTCTAAAATTGAGTTCATTTCTGTTATTGATACATAAAAGGAATCTCATTTCCTGAAATAAATCAAATGATTAATTTTCAAATTTGTTTGGTTCAGTGAATATGCCAACAAGAAAGATTTCCCAGCAAAATAGTTTTTTTTCATAGAATAAATCACTGGGTACTTTAAAATTACAATATATTAGATATGTGCAAGCAACTTAAATCAATTACAAATAATTATTAGGATAACCTAGTGCAAAAATACAATTCAACAAGGTATAACTCAAATTACTACTGAAAATTACTCAGATAACGATTATTTTCTTACAATTTCATCATAGTTATCAGTAAGGTATATCAATAAATTATTAAATTTCTAATCACAGTTTATTAATTTTTGATATAGAAATAACACTTTAATTGTATCTTTATTTTTAATGATGTATGAATAAATGCAGGTTTAGTGCATTTCATGTGTAAATACAGTCAAACTCTTCCTCACTCGCAAGAGTAGCAGCACGTTGTTCTTCGCGTTACATCTGAATGCCCTTTAACGTCCCGGAGTCGGTCTTACCTCATTCTGACGTCTGACTTTGTCGTAAAGAATGACATCCGGTATTTTTTTTCAAATAGGCGGCAAAAGCAACAGCATCGTTTCGACGTTGCGTGACGACGAAAAATGTGAGGGGGAGGAGGGCGGTTGGTGCAATGTATTAATGTGACGAAGAAAAACCCATGTGTGTTTTATGACAGTCATTTATAGAGGGGCACTCAACGATTTATCTTTTTTAAAATGGATCTCAATCTATTCATTGTTAAGCGGAAGATGATCACATATCACTTAAGTAAGATAAATACACTGATTTGCATCAAAATGTTTATTCTGAAGTTGCAAGCAAGACACTCAGAAAAGCTACTGCACGGAAATATACAATCTCCTACCAGAATAAAGATTTTAGGTTATTCTCTAACGGATTCGATAACAGAAACAAAATTGAGATACATCTGCATTGGTTGATATATTTACAAACATGATCCTAGAGTAAAATAATTGTTTCGAAAAAAATCTTTGTTCTGTTCTGAAAAGGTTGCAAGCAAGGAATGCTGCTACAAGAATAAACATTTGCCCGAATAAATTGTTGAGTACCCTCGTTTATAGTTGGGGATTTGTTAAGCTTGGTTGAGACGGAACATCCAGAGGTATGTCTATGATTTAGAAATGTTCGAAAACGTTCAAAATTCGTTCAAAATGTTCAAAAGTTTATATATGAAACAAAACATGTCAGGAAAATACATAGACTATTCTTTTTTACAATTAGGTCAAAGTTAAAATATATATAGAATTATGCAATATGAATTTTGCAGCTTTAATTCTCGCGACCTGTTTTGTTTTGTCTTATGTACTATAGCAAGATTGACGTGAAAACACGGTGTGTAACCACCCTCTTTCTTTAAAAATGCTGCTTCTTTTACCTCAGTGTAACCGCGGCCTAAAGAATAAGGTTCAAAACGTTGAAATGTTCAAATATATTAATTTATATCATTATCTCAAAATATTAAAAATGATATGTTTAAACTATGGTTTGAACCGTTGAACATTTTGAACGTATTTTGAATATTTTCCGGACATTTCAATTCCTAGGACATGAATGGACAGTGAGGTCCGGAATCTATATCGCATATTATTAACTAGTTAACTGCGTAACATGTTGTAATTGGCATATTCGGCGTATGCCAATTACAACGGGTTACGCGCATAATGAGAAACGGGTCTTGTCGAAACTTGGTCGATGTAACTTTTTACACCTTGGAATGAAATTTGGAACTTACGAATCTACATAGTAGAGCAGAGGATCTTGATTTTACGAGGAATCTGTATTTTACGAACACGTGCTTTTTTGAGAATAACTTGAGACTGTGATCGTGTAAGTCATATTTTGACTCACAAGAGTACTCTGCTTGTCAAGTTGTCATAGACAATTGTTTTCTCAATGTTTTTTTCTATGTTTCATGTTTCTAACTATGCATTATCTGCATTTAAAGATGTTCGTAACACAGATACTCCCTCGTAAAATTCAGATTCCCTATTCTACGAGGATGCGATCTGATGCTATTTTTGCTTGAGCAGGGAAGGCGCTGTTTATGTCATAAATCTAAGACATAATGTAAATTCAATACTAACTCAATAACCTTTCGAAGGACGCGCCTCTAAATTTCGAAACATAAGCATTTTTATTGCTTCCAGCACTTTTGAAAAACAGGCATAATTTATAATATTTACGATGTCTTCCCTTTTCTTCTAGTCAATACCTCACATACAAACGAATACTATGCATATTTAATTGCATAAATACATTGAATTTAGCTAATAACTTATCGAAACATATCGCAAATCATTCAGTTTTATTGCTTTGATTCCCGAGTTCAATTAACAAGCGCGCTCAAGATTATTGAGAACAATGTTGGATTAAGGGCAACTCGTCCAATTGAATACTGTTTCGCTTTAAAAATGTTGCATTCGCGGGTCGCTTAATTTTATTTTTTTTTCCTGTATTTTCTTTAAATATGATTAATTTTATCTGAGGTTATAACCGTGAAAAAAGTGATAAGTTTTTATGAATTACCGTATTTTCGCTTGTTATCAACGAGTTGTACGCGTTCTACATATCGACAGTGTGCAACAATACTCAATAGTATGTGCGGGCTTCAAATGAAAAATGCAGGCTTCAAATAAAAACATCGGGCCTAAAATATCATGAACATCCGCTTGGATATCATCACTTGGATAGAAAGCTCTGTCGTCGTTTTACGAGGTTTCTTCGTTTTACGAACACCATAAAAACGGCTGTTTAAGGTAGTATAACGTATAAAATGTGCAACAGCATCTTTCATCTATGTATTCATGTATTCTATATAATCTATTGTAATCTATTTTCTCCGTTGCTTCACCTGTTAAACGTTACAACCTACTTTTATGGTGTTCTTAAAACGATGAAACCTCGCAAAACAACGAGAAACCATTGTAGCATCTTTTAAATGTTTTATTTATTCATTAAATGTGTTAAAACGAGAGTTCGGATAAAATTTACATTTCTATGTACAATTTTATACCAAATAATAGACTTAACACTTGCAGAACAAACTTCAAAGCAATATTCAAACGTTTTTATCATTTTGTTTTACATTTATGTACAATTATTTTATACTTGATAGTTTATATATTAAAAAGGAAAGACAAAACTAGCTGAACAAGCTTCAAAACAATATGCATACGACTGCTTTTATATTATGTCTTACATTCTTTATACAATTTCATACTAAATTTAGATAGTTTGCTTATCTTTAAAGGAAAGACTCAACCATGGCTATTGGAATTGCAAAGAAATACGTATATGCCTGTGTGACCACCATAGTGCTGATCTGCTGTTCTACCGTCCTATACATACAGCGCCAGACCATAGGTATTGTTAATTTTATTATCACCATTATATTCTTTTGTATAAAATTTTGAAATCCAATTCGTTTTTTTTTATATTAAAAAAATATATATCCAGCTTAATTCTTTTTTTTTTGGTCATGTTACTGAAATAAAACGGCGAAATATTTTCAAGATTATTATTTTTTTTTGAGGGGGGGGGTGACCGCCGGAGGTGATGGTCATGGAGGGGG